>JBAMHV010000004.1:23767201-23787537 GCA_037177535.1 Pseudomugil gertrudae | reverse complement strand
GATGATGCCCAATGACAAACACACATACACACACAGAAAAGGGCACAGCCGGGCCCATAGACCCAGTACCCATGACAAAAACATATGAATCAATATGAAAGGTGTTCTTGTTTTTTAATAAGATAATTGTTTTACCAATTATTTACTCAGCTAGAAGCCAGCTATCTCCAAACTCACCATTCCTCAACTTGGAACATAGAACACTGTTTCTAAAAATAAAGGAATCGTGTACTGATCCGGGATATTTTACCACTTTATGATGTCAAAGGCATCACAAACGCACTGCACGTTCAATGAATGGGTGTGTTTTTGCTTTCTGTTTTTATGTTCAGAGTTTGCGGGAGGCACAAATGGGTGCAGTCAATTGCTCCTATAACACAGGGGAACAGCTACCTCAAAAAAACCTTGTTTGGTCTAATTTAAGGAATCCCGAGTGCGTGTAAACCTAATAAACCTCGCCATCCGGCGCGACATAGCATTTAGGAATTCAATCAACACATCTGAATAACGTGACTGAGAGATCCCTGCTGTGTTGCTGGATATCACCTATCCAGTCTTGCAACAATCACTGCAGCCATGTGTGCGCAATTACGCATACAAACCGTTTGCACGTCCTTTTGACATGCGTTAAATATAGACGCAGTTTCTATCAGCAAAATTACTTTCGGGATTGATAAATCGCTTTGCGTGTGCTAAAATAATATATTTACATGTTCTCTTCCCACCACACGCAGAATTGCATGTGAACGCCCCAATTTACATATTCATTGAGGCAAAGGTACTATGTGGAGATGGACGCGCAATTTTGCACCTTTGAAAGACGCAAACCCCTTTGCTCACTGTTAGTAGATCAGTTTGTACTTTTTTTAGCGTGAGCAATAAGTTTGCACACATTTTAGTACACGCAAACCTTTAGTAGATTTGGCCAGTCAGAAAGGAAGAGAGTTCATGTTTGTGAGAGATTATTTCTGTATGGGGTGTGTTTTTTAAAATGCTTTGTTGAGTGAAGTCTGTTTTACTTGAATATGTAAAACTATTTGTTGCTGTTTGACAAAGATTACTTTATAAATAAAATTTGATTTCTTTGCAGATTTTGGTTAAATATGATCTATTTGTGGCTCATTTGCTATATAAACATTGAAGAGTGGCTTCATAGAGATTAAGTTTTATGAAATTTGTGGACATTTTGTCCAAAAAAAAAGTCATTTGAATCTTGAGGCTACAACTTACTGCTCACCTATTTCTTCTTCACTCGCCCATCATTACATCTCCAGCTTCTTCTCATTTGCGTAGTTGCCTTTTCTCAGTAAACACCCTGCCCTTTTTTCGTTTATTCTTTTGCTCCTTTAGCGTATTCATTTATTCACATGGATCCATCATCCCTGGCAGGCTCAGAGGAGCTCAGCTGGGGAGGAGCAGCAGCCATTTTCCCCAACGAGCCATCGCCATGCCAACAGTGAGGTAATTTAGCCCATTGTTGAGGATGCTGTTGCTCAAACTCCACCTGGGTCAAACCTGTGTGTGTGTGTGTGAGAGAGAGAGAATTATTAAACCCTGAAAGAGATAATTGTAATGTGACAAATATTAACATCTGCTCATAAACGCAGGCCAGGTCACACTTTATTTTGTCTGATGGAGAATTTTGTGCATGTGTGTGTGTATTGCCTAATATTTAGATTAGAAGTTATGAAGAAGACTCAGCAGCCAGTGTGTGTATTGGGTGGGGTGATTGTACTGTGAAATATGAATTCAGTGCATCCATCCCTTACAAAAACGGCTGTGTAGGTTCAGTAGCAGCCTGTCGAGCCTCCAGTATTGAGCTGAGATTGTTGGTTTGTTTTTGGTTTTTTATCTCCTCTGAACTTATGTAACTTTACCTCACTCTCGTGACCAAAAACATCAAATCTGAAATCACCTGGATTTATTTTAACTGCATATTAACTGCAGTTTAACAAAAACCAAAAATAAAAACTTGAATATTCTCTGAAGCACATGTCTTGTCTTTAAGGAGTTTATGTAGATTTGTTTTTGAAGTTTTTTTTTATCTGATACACTCTGCTGGTGATATAAACAGCCTGCTGTGGTTCATTTTAGTGTGTTGTGTTGGTGTTAAGATGCAGATAACTTGTGATGTTGTTGGTGTTGTCAGGGTGCTATATGTTAGTTTTTAACAACTTAATTTTAACTGTTTTTTGTTTACAACACCAAGAAAAATCTTGCTAATCTTTTTCAAATAAAGTCACGAAATAAACATACAATTTTAAATATTGAGCCCTTCTTTTAAACTAAAATGTCAGGCTGTAGGCTGAATGTATTTGTAATTATGTTAAGGTGGAATAGATGCTTACATGTTTCACATTGAATAAAGTTATTCAATAGATTGATTGAGAAAGTTTACTTTTTTAACATAATTTAAAAAGAAGAAAAAAGACATAAAACATAATGAAAGAAAAAAAACTGTTCAAAACGAGTGGGAAGAAGCATAAGTTTATATACTACTACTACTACTACTACTACTACACTCATTTGGCAGATGCTTTTATCCAAAGCGACTTACATGTTATTTTAAACCATTTTAACCATAGCTATTATAACCTAACATGCATGTCTTGTGTATATACTCCCACCTTAGTAATCACAAATTATATAGACTATGTCATTATAAACAATTATTACTGTATATTATATAGATGTATCACCCTTTCTTCTACTGAACAATATACACATAAGCTCAGTAATAAACCACTTCTGAGGAGCAAATTGACCTTGTTGAAATGTGTATAATCTATAATTACATGTAGTGGACAACAGTTCTTAATTTCCAACATTTTTGGATGAAAAGACGTTTAGTTGCATTTTGCAGACGGATTAAGTTGATTCATCAGTTTTTTTCAAAAGCTATGCCTGTTTTGCATTCTTAAGCAAGAAACTGCAGATGTTTATGCATAATTCACACAGTTCATTGAATTTTATGTAAATTTTAGCAAATTAGTTCTGTCTGCAAATGTTGGACCACAGCAACATGTGAGATTTTGAACTGCCATCTTTGCTAAATCCTTTTGCCTGCTGGTTCCACATTTTATCATGTCACAGGTCTGGATGCTTGTTCCTTTTGTGGGTTACATCAGTGTTTCTCAACCCTGGTCCTCAAATACCCCTGCCCTGCATGTCGTAGAGGTAACCCTACTTTAACACATAAACTTTCTGGTGCATGAAGTGATCACAGAATGCATGGTGCATATTTCCCAACCAAAATATCCAATCTATACATATATTCTCAACAAAAAAAGAAAAGAAAAAACACATCAAGCCAAAAGTTAAAAGAATCGTGGTGGCGTGTACTCCTCAGTTTTGATAACCGAGATGGGAAGTTGGTCAGTCGTGGGGCTGCACATGCATCAATCTCCATCCAGAGCTTGATTAATTTCCAACCCTGAACCGATTTTCACAGCACCTGTAAATAAACATTTTCACCCAGTGATAGAAACTGAGTAAAACATATCAGTCTTAATGTATAACTACTCTACCATCAAAATGTGCTACAGGGCTAGACCACTACAACATCTGGCACTGTCAGACCATTCATCCCTATTTTTGATCCCTGCATATGCCCCCCTGAGCATAACTGCTCTCCCCACTGCACAAACTGTGAAAAACCTGACCTAATGATGCCTCTCAGCAGCTACAGGACTGTTTAAGAAGAACCATCTGGGACTCGTTTGAAGAGCCAGATCTCCCAGTAAAGCTGACTGTTACTTAAAATACTGCATGGACACTGTGAGAGTGGAGAGACGCTTCCGGCTCTACCCTAACCTGGAAGTCCTGAATGAATTGGGAGGCCCACCATGTGGATCTGACCTAGAACACCTCTGAGCTGCTGAAAATGTACCAGCAGAGACTACACTTCCTGAAGTTATTAAGGAAACACAACAATTAACAGAAATTGCTGGTCATCATTCTATTGATGCTCCATTAAGGGTTTCACTGCAGGGATCTCCAAATCCAGTCTTCAGTTGCTGGTGTCTTGCAGGTATTGAAAGTTTTCCTACTATAACACATCTGATTCAAACAAAAATAATCTAAATGGCTTGTTGTTAAGTTCTGTACAAGTATGATAACACCTATTCATTTGATTTAGGTCTGTTGCTGCGGATACACACCCAAAACCTGCAGTACACTGGACCTCGAGGACTGGATTTGGAGATCCCGCATACAGTGCACTTAATTTAATTATTACATTGCATTTATTGTGCAATAAGGTTTTTTCAATTCCATTTCATCTTCTTCTTTTTGTACATTTTATATCATTTTATTTGTGACGTATTGATTTGATGACACATTATTTTATTTGTAACAATAAAACATTTTAAACTCTTCTACAGTGCATAGAAAACCACAAGCACTTTCACTCATTTACTTGTTTAAATGTGGATCTTAGTTTAATTTGTTGAAATATTTCATATCTCAAATATACTATTACACTGGCTTACACATTACACATTGATACAAAGTGGATATTTTGTAGCTGCAGTGACACTTCATACTTCGCATCTAATGTTAAACAAACAGCTTTGGATACGATTTACTGGACAGCATCTGAAGTGAACAAAGACACATTAGATCCAACAACAAAATGTGTTGAACCATCACTTTCAGACACTTTATCTGTAAAAGCAGACCCTGTTAATGATGACGATGTCAGTGGGCCTGCAGGCAGCTCACGGAGTGAATACAGGCAGTCAGTTGGAGCACATAGTATGAGTTTGTGTTTACAAATGTGTGCCTATCTGGTTTTGCAGGTGTTCATGTGCATGTATGTTACACGTATTTTTGATCCTGTCATCCCTTTCCAAAACCACCCACAAGCGTCCCCAAAGGGTAGCCGGTTAAACACACAGTGAGCAGCATGCTTACACAGTACTGGGTGCACAGATACGCTAAAAGACTTTCTCTAAAAGAGCAAATAGTTTATTCTTCTTAGATCCCAAATCCTTTTATCTTAGTGTGCATACATGTGTGTATGTAATTCATATTCTATGAACGTAGTTTACAACCAACCACCAACCTTCACCTGATGTGTTTACTGTTTTTGTTTAAAAAAAATCTGAACAAAGTTTAGAGACCAGCAGATGTGAAGTTAAAGGATGTTTCTATCATTTTATACATCTCCTCCCATTGTTCACTAACATTCAGCCTGGATTGCACTTGCAGATGTTGATTTGTAGTGATTATTTGTAATTCTTGCTTCTTTTGTACAACACTGTTAAAAAACATGTGACGTACTTCACTTATTGTGAAGTAAACAAACACTGTTTTATGTAAAGAAAAACAGGATACAATGATTTGCATTTTACTCAATCAAAAACACTACAAATTCATAAAGTTTATTGTTTAAAATGATCAAATTTGTCAAAAATTTTTTTGGTCATATATTCTCCTTAATTGTCGCAACACATTCTAGAAAAGCTGGGACAGGAGAACGAAAAGCCAGAGAGAGGGAAGAAATGCTAAAAACACACCTGTTTTTAGAATGTTAGAATGAACCTGTTAGGATCATTGCACAGGTAAACATGGTTAACGTTGAGAAAGGAAACATAGACAAAAGAGTATAAATGTCAGGAGGCCAAGAGAAGCATGAAACAAGTAGACTGAGGAAATTGCTGTTGAACAGATTAGACATGGCAGTTTGGACTCAAACAGAAAACATTGATTAGAATAATGTTGCAAGTTGAACATTAAATAGGAGAAACTTCACAAGAAAAAACTTGACAATGCTGAGCTTTGTGGAGTCCCGCAGTTAAACTCTGTATATCCTCCATGGTGGTGGTTTCCAACCTATTTTCTGTAAACACCTCCTAAATGTAACTACCAAGAAGATGTGACAGCCCATGCTGAAACAGGGCTTGGCGTTATGCTTTAGCTTTTCACAACAAATGATGCATCGGAATTTTTTCCATGACACTGCAGAGAACCTAGCTATTAATAAACATACTTTGTCATTTTTAATAGGGCTAAAAGTCTAGAAGTTCTTTTCTGCCTCACTGCGGTGGAACTCAAAAACAGTGATAATGTCCACTGGCTCCATGTCGGGTGAGATCATTATGTCAAGAAGCTGAGGCATGGACCCAAATGCAGGACAACAGGCAGGAGGCAGTAGGAATGATGAGAAACTTAATTTAATCAAAACTGAGAGATTTTTGAAGTGAGACTGGAACAAGGGAGAAAACAAAAGGAACAAAACAGGGAGATCTCACAAATAAAAATGAAAAACCAAGGGGTAGAAGTATACAGAAACCAAACAAGACACTGATGAAATGCATAAACTGAACTAAGCCAGCTGAACTAATGAACAGGAACTAAAGCTGGACAAAAGAATTAATAGTTAACCAATCTGCTGTATAGGCACATGCACTACTACAAAATACAAAATAATACATAAACACAAACTAAATACATAAAAGTCCAAACAATGCTAGGTACACATAGGTTTCTCTGGCCTCATTGGGTAACGTATCTGTGTAAAACACCTTTCTTATCTTGCATTTCAGCATGTTTCTGTTGCAGCACTGTAGCAGCTAAAGAGGTAATGTAATAAACTATTGTTTTCATTGCAGTAAATGCCAACATGGCGCACTTGTGCTTAGCCACTCCCATTCCCTATTTACAGCGGATTGAGGTGGTGAGAGAGAACAAAAATGTAGAAAATATATGAGACAAGGATTTTGTCATGTGCACAATGCACCCTGCTACGGACTAAGTTTCTAGTTTATAATGACATAACTAAGTTAATTGTTTAGTGCACATAGACACACAGATATTGTCCTACAAAATTTTGAGGTTGTCTATTTGCTGCAGAGAATTTGCAATGGCTTTTCTTGGCTCTTCTTCCATCATTTCCCCTTTGCAATTCATTGTAAAATTTAGCGTTTCAATTTAGTTTGTTCTATACTATGCCATTGTATACTGGAAATTAAGCCATCTATGAAGGACATGCAGCTGACGTCACTGAGTCACCTGACTTTGGTTTTCCAGCCAGTGCGTCCAGCAAATAGTCCAGTCTCAGACCAGTTAAAATAGGACAGATTGTAATGTATGGAGTATTCTTTCTGGTCAAAATGGGGATTTCATGCTCCACCTTCAGGTGTAGCAGCCTAACAAGCATGGCCGAAAGAACAGCCCGTTGTTTTACAGATTCCTGGTGTCGTGCGGAAAGATAAATGGATTGCAGTTGTGAGACGAGAGGACTGGGAACCAGCGCTACCAGCAGATTATGCAGTCAACACTTTATATCAAACTACATTATGTAAGGAATAATGCCCAACGAGGTACGCATAATCAGAAATTAATGGACAACGCGGAGGTGCGGTTGCTTCTGTGCAGTCCATTATTTACTTCAAATGGACACATCAAAGGACATTATGTCACTTACAAAGGAAATAAATATTAAATAAATATTAAATATATATTAATACGCTAACTTTTTTTTTACCATTAAAATATTTAGTTTTTCCACAGGAAGCAGCTGAGTGGATTATTTACTATCTGTCATTGTGATGCGTTGCTATGCTAACTGGCTGTGGCCACGGAGCTGCAGCTTGGTCGGCAGCAGCTGTAGACATGTGTTCTGAGTTTCTGTTTCTTTTGTGTTGTGGTTTCACAAATACTATTAAATAAAATATAATGTAACTGGCCACTGTCAGTTTATTTCTGGTCCTAGATTTCACTTAAATACGGCACATTCTGGCTGATACTAGAGACGGCTATTAGCGCTTAGTGATAGATTGACATAAACTTACCCAAGACATAATTAGATAGAGGTTTCTGTTGGGTACCATTCACAGATACTTGCTGTGTGAGTATGTTTAGGCTTAATCCAGGCTTTATCCTGTGTGTATATGCTAGACCTCAATGGCTATCACTGGACGCATGCTGTCCAAACTGGCGACGTCAACAACTGGAAACACATGTCTGCACGTCCTCCATACTGGAAATGAAGCGTTCTATAGCTATGATTAGTTCATTGCTGTTCACAAGTTGTTCCTCTCTCCCACTCCCCTCTGGGGGAGTGAGGACTGTTTCAGATGCCTTGCTACTGATGGATGTCCCAATGACAATTCCAATAATGTACACAGTGTATGGAGAAGTGGCGTGCCACCCTACTCCTGGGTCAAACATTCTCAGTAGCTATATATTGACTTAGCTTCTTTAACACTTACTCTCAGCTAATGTGAATATAAATGTTGAGATTTTTGAATGGAGATTTTCTCTACACTATAAAGAATATTTTGAGAATCCACAGTATGTGCAGGACATCTCTGGTAGCATCATTTATCAGACAGTGAAAGCATTATAAAGTATCTCTCAGGTAAATCTCATTTGAGGTCTCTATGTCTCTTTACTGGAAGATATTGTCAAGGACTTCATTGCAACTAAACTACTTAACTAAAATGTGCAAACTATATCCCTCACCTATTAAGCAATGAAAACTGCCACCTGACACTTTGACACTATGCATTTCTGTTATTATTTTAATGAAACAATGTAATTGTAATTCAATCCCACTGCTCATTGGTATTATCCAAAGTCAAGTTAGAACTTATAATTATAAAATGCTGATTATTTTCTCAGTTGATTGATTTAGGATCCAGGAAAATCATTTCATT
This sequence comes from Pseudomugil gertrudae, assembly GCA_037177535.1. Lineage (NCBI taxonomy): Eukaryota > Metazoa > Chordata > Actinopteri > Atheriniformes > Pseudomugilidae > Pseudomugil > Pseudomugil gertrudae. The sequence goes on along the minus strand of JBAMHV010000004.1, from coordinate 23,778,874 downwards.
GTCCAGAGACACCTTATTACAGTGATTCATACAAACATCTAACTGAACTAAACTTATCGAAGAACCAGCAGCAAGTTCATCCATTTTAAAAAGTAATTTTGTCACATGGTGCAGATATACTTCCTTGTGAGATGTAAGAAAACCAATTTACCTCTGCATTAAGATAATATTTATTCTTTAATCAGTTGCATTAAACTTCCTGAGTTCTAAATGTTCCTTATGCTAAGGTAACTAAATCATAAAGATAAGCAAGTAAAATAAAATAATCATAATAATATTCTCTGAAACGTATCAGAGGAAAGGGAATCGTGCATTTCTTTTTTATGTGTGCACTAATGAATTGGAAGTAGTTTAATTAGTTTATGCAATTAAAGCAGTCAGCATCAGTCGCTTAAAGTTTCATGCTGTGCTTTTCCCACCAGCTGTCACTTCTCTGTGTGCACGTGACTACTAATTAATTAGAAAACCCAAAAAGGGCAAATTCATGAGGCTAAAGCATGCAAAAAAACCCTAGACCAGTCACGTGTTGATGTAGCCTACAACATACTTTCCACCATATTAAGCGTTTATGAAGCAACATGGACCATTTAACACATGGCAAGCTGTTTTTTTTTCCCTGGGACAGAAGTTGTGGGACTCTCATTAAATATGCACTCATTTGACCCTGAATTTTGTCTAGAAAATGGGCATCAATTGTAGTTTTCATCAAGTTTTTTTTCCATCCTTACAAAGTTTTTCCCCTTCATTTCCCTTTTTTGCCATAAGATGCAACAACTACCCAATTTTCTATTTTCATTTGAAATATTATGTATTACTCATTATGGGACACATTTTTATAATTTTTTAAAATATTTTTTTCAGCTTCTACTTATCCTCAGCCTCCTGTCCATTTTCACATATTTCTCCAACCTCTTCCTTCCCTCAGTCCCCTCTGACTCACCTGTCTGCTCCACCATAATTCCTGTCACCACTGCCACAGTAGCTGCATGGATCAGGGGGACAGCAGCTGTCACGTGTAATTGAAAAGAGAGTTACACCTTGTGTCTGCATGAGTGTGTATGTGCGTGTGTGAACGTTTGTGAAAGCGCTACCAAGCAAATCTTCTCTGATTTTAACGCCACTTTCCCCTTCCCCAGTTTGCCTCCCCTGCACTCTCCAGCTACCCGTTCTTCTTTCATCCCTCCATCCACAATTGGTTATAGATACAGCTTCCTACTTCTCACCTTACCTCCTACCTTCTTCTATTACTGACCCAAGTCCAGCATGTTGCTCTTCAACCCCTGAGTCTCTCATTTAGACCACATTTGCTTTTGCTTTTTAATCTTCCACTGCTTTAAATCTCATTTCTTCATTTGTGTTTTATTGTAGATTTAATTTCATACACTATTCTGTCCACTAACCGTTAAACTTCATCTCTCCCTCATTCTTGCTTTCCTCCTTATGTATCTGCTTTCCTAGCTGCTATGATATGATAACCCCCCCGTCATGGATTCCCAGTCTCTGTCATCTGGTATGACAGATAGCACCTTTAGCCTTGGGCTGGGGACCCTCTGACAGATGGACTAAGCTCACCAGCTATAACCAATCCCTGCTGTCAAAACACTCACACATACACACACAAAGGTGGCATATATCGGTGTCGTATATATATCACCTTTACCGTTGCTCACCCTTCCATCCTCAAGTTGCCCTCACAGTATCAATTTGGGTGATTTAATTGGTGGATTTAGTGTCCCGATCAAGGTGAAAAGCTGTCTGAGAAACAAATTAAAGGCCTGTCAGAAGAGAGTGAAGCAGTGGAAGAGGGGTAGAAGGTGGAGGAGGAAAGAGGAAGAGCTTGATAATGAAAATCACTTCTTTCTTCTTTGAGATCTGAGAAACAGCCATGTAGAGGAAGACGGTCGGGGAGATGGAGTGCTGGAGGACAAAAAAAAATAAGGTTAGGCAGAGTTAAATAAAAAAAATTAAAGTAGAATACAAACAGTCAACAAAAAGGGAAAAAAGACAACTGAGAAGAAAGAATATTAGACGTGTGTCATTCTCCTCCTGCTGTCTCCCACTTTGCATTTTTTTTTGTGGTTGTGTAATAAAATCAGACAGTAGGCCTATCTGACAAGGAAAAGACTAGATGAGGGACAGAGCTCAATACAAACAAGATCGCATGTCAAAACTGAGGGATTTGTTTTTTTTTTAAAAACAACTTGTCAATTTCTTAAAAGTCAAGGTATTGACTTGCACAGATGCTGTGAGGGTGCTTTTACCTCATTTCAAGACTGCAAAAGGTAGCGGCCCCCTCAGCATCTATCAATACAAATAACACAGTTGGAGCTTTCAGACATGTGTCCTCAGTGTTACCTGAGACAAAAATACACCAGATTCTTTCAGATTTTTCAAAACGGGACGTCATGTGAGGTTCAGTTTTCAGTGCAGCGAGTGAAACTCTGGGTTGGACTCAAACTGCTGATAAGGTGGTCCTGTCAGAATGCATCACTGTGCTACAATGGCTCAATGAAGGCATGTGAATGACAGCTGTCACTCACTTGTTACACCAGCTCACACAACTCTTTGTGCTCAGGAAGATAAAGTCACAAAAGGTAAAAGTAGAATTTTTATTAATTTATTCAGAAAAATATAGACTGTAATACAGCAGATCGAGTTAGAAATGTAACCATTATTCTCACGTTGCAAGAAGACCTCTCACAGCGCTGCTGCTTTAGTTAGAGCAATGCTTGTATTATTACATATGACCTATAGCCACACCACTAGCATTCCCCTCCTCATTGTCCAACAAGCTCATCTGAAGTCATATAAGTAAGTAACAAACATCCAATTGTTGTTTTATTTAGGTATGTTTCAGTACCAATATTTTTAGTCTTATACCAGTTCTGATCCCTTGAGTTCAATTATCAATACCTGTGTTGTTTTCTTAAGAGGTCTATTAAATTTGTCATTTAAATAACATAGCATAAGTTAAACTATAAAACATCAATTAGCAAGTGAAAACTGACTGAAACTGAATCTGCAAGTAGATTAACTCAACAATTTCTATGAGAGAAAAAAATCTTTAAATTTGAGGTAAAATGTATATTTTTCATGATGAACAGGTGCTGGTTATGAAAAACATGAAAAAGAATCTACATGTGTTTTGTGGACTTGGGAAGGCAACAGGCAACCAAACGTGTACCTCAGGGACTCCTGTGTGCTCTGAGAGTACGGGGTACCGGACCCCCTTGTTTGAGTTGTTCGGTTCTTGTACGACCGGTGTCAGAGCTTGGTCAACATTGCCGGCAGTAAGTCTGATTAATTTCCAGTTAGGGTTGGAGTATTCATAACCTTTATGGACAGAATTTCTAGGCCAACCGAGGTGTTGAGAGGATTCTGTTTGGGGGCCTCAGGATCAGGTCTCTGTTTTTTGCAAATGGTGTGGTTCTGTTTGCTTCATCTGGTCCTGACCTCCAGCTCTCACTCGAGCGATTCGCAGCCAAGTGTGAAGCGGCTGGGATGAGAATCAGCACCTCCAAATCTGAGACCATGGTTCTCAACCGGAAAAGAGTGGAGTGCCCTCTGAGAGTGGGGGATAGGGTCCTGCCCTAAGTGGAGGAGTTAGAACAACCCACTTGGTGAGTGGAGCATGACTTCACCCTTCACTCCCAACTAGTTGAGTATTCCAGAGTCTTGTTCTACAGGAGGTCTTTTTTTCCTTGTAAAAGTACCCTCTTTGGCCAAAAAAAAAAAGAAGTCACCACCTGGATCCTCTTCCATCATCAATACAAGATCTTGGTGACAAATCAGAGGAACACTGAATGGAAATAAATGTTGTCACATTGCTGAAGCTTATCATTACAATGCCATGGCAAACGTGTGCCACAATCAAAGCGAAAGGTGGTCCAACCAAATATTAGTGTAAGACTTTATTTTGGGTGGCAACTTTTGTTTTTGGCCAGGCAGTGTATTGCTGTGTCTCAACCAGCGCACTAACACTAATAGCGCACCACGTTTAAGTGTGTAGTGCATTTACACTGACATTTAAGCAAAAAAGTCAGTGTACTTAAAGTACCCAGATGGTGCCCTTAAATTTGCCAAGAATCTAGTGTGAAACAACGGACAGTTGGCACAGTCGTCTTGCTGATGTAGCGAAAAAGAAAGTGCTAGACTTTCCAAATAATAGTGGCAAACAATATTGCGGTGGAGGCTCATTTGTATAGATGTGAGTATGAAGTTATTTTGTTAAGGTTCTAATGTATACCACAGCTTGCTACATGTCCAATTTTGTGCTTACAATAATTCATGGCTCCAATATCATTTGTTTGGGTCTGCCTAACCCTATCCATATAGCGGACACAAAATAATTTTGGCATGCAGCACAATAGTTCAACCAGTCGTACATCACTGCCGGTAAGTATCCAACGTCCAGTATTCTATTTAAGACAGCACTTACCAAACAATAGTGTGCACTACAGAACAAAGTGTGCAGTGCACACTACATTTCAGTACACTAAGGTATAAACACATGCTGTGTCTCAATTCCATATTGTGCTGGAATCAGTCCCCACTGCGTCCTTTTTTCCTGTTGTGCGCACCATTATGAGTAAGTGCTGTCTAGTGGAATACTGGACATTTGCCACTTACTGGTAGTGACATTAAGTCCCATATTATTTTGTCAAAATTATTATTTTGTCAAATTTATTATTTTGCGTCCCCTACACGGCTAAAAACTGCTAACATTTACGCGTGCTAACTGTACTGGGTCGATTACCACAATCTCAAACAATTGGTCGGATATGTAGCAAGCTGCAGTATACATAAGAACCATAACAAAATAACTTCATACTTACGTCAGTACAAATTAGCCTCTGCCGTATTGTTTGCCGCCATTATTTTGAAAGTCCAGCATTTCCTTTTCCGCTCTGTCAGCAAGAGGGCGTTGGTTTAGTGCGCAAGGTTTTCCATCATATCACATTAGGGTTTTGGCCAATTTAAAGGCAGCATCTGGGTACTTTCAGTGCACTGACTTATTTCCTTAAAAGCACTACGCATCTAAATATAGTGCGCGAAGTAGTGTTAGTGCGCTGATTGAGACACAGACACAGTCTATGTTTCCTCTCTGCTATCACCCATTGGCAGATTCAAGACAATCTGTCGATTTCATCATCATGGCAGTAATTTGTTCTTAACTAGTTTAATGAACACATTAAGTATATTAGGATCACTGTAGCTTTTATGTTTGTTTTATTTGGAACCTAAATTGCACTGAATTGGATTTAATTGGTCTGGATTCCTAAACTTCTCTTAAGATGACTGTTGTAAATTGGTGCTATACAAATAAAGCTAAATTGAATCAAATACGATGTGCTGGCTGTTTTGTTGGATGAAATAATGAAAGAAGAGCCTCAGAATTAATCAAAGTGAGTTCATGCGATGTAATCACAAGTCAAGTTGAACTTTTTGAAATTCTGCCAAGAATAGCTAAAACATATCTGATTATATTTCTAATTAAGGTTGTAGAAGGAGCAGGAGACGTAAAGCATCTAATGAAATCTTGCTTGTCAAGCTTCAGTTCAAGAAATTATTAGTTTATCATATTTACATCTTTTGCAAATGTATATCTAATTTAAATTTTGAGCTGAGGGTGGTGGTGTCGTGGTTAGCACAGCAGCCTCACAGTGACAAGGTTGCTGGTTCAAGCCTGGACTTGAGCAGTGGTCTTTCTGCGTGGAGTTACATGTTTATCCTTAGCTCTCTACCTTTGACTCACTGTCTAATGAAAGGTTCCACCTTCCTGCAACTCTGAATCAGATAAAGTGGTATGAAAAATAAATATTTGAATTCAACTCGTGATTTTGTTTTAGATTTATACTTTTTTAAAATATAAAACAATTTTTCCCTCAGATAATTGGTTCAAAACACATTTAAAATACTATTTTGGCTACATTATCACATTCATGTCTATGATGAGCAAGCTGTCTGTAAACCTGCTGTATATTATATGCAATGATATACTGTATAAAAGTTTCTTTGCAAAAAATAGTTTTATTTTTACTTAAAAACATACTCATCCACCAGGCTGACAGTGCTGCTCAGTAGAACTTTGCTATGGATCTTTTGTCTCCTTGTTTCATTTATTTGCAGAAGTCCTTCCAAAGCCCTCCTCATCTGATCATTTTCATTTGCTCTTTCCTTATTCCCATTTTTAATTTCAGCAGGATCTATTCATTCTGCTCCAAATGTATCTCCTCATGCTGCTTATCTCCTTCCTCTGTTTCATTCATTCAGTGTTTTTTCCGAGCTATGTCCCAAAGACAAGCGGCTGTTCATCAAATACCCAGCTGAAACAAGAGAATTAATCTTAATGCTTATCCTTACTGAACCAAAGAAAGCAAAGGAGAGGAAAAACAGGAGGATACAGGTTACAGAAGTAAAGAAGCGAACCATCACTTAGCTTTTTATTCTGTGAATTGGATTAGATCAGAACTCTGTGGGAGGCGGTAGAAGCGCATGTGCCCATCAACTTGTTTGTGTGTGAGAGTGTGTGTGTGGACAGAATGTAGCTGCATCATGTCAGAGTAGCTGCTGTTTAATATCAACAACCCATTCTGAGTTTCAACTCTCCCCTTATATTGTCCTCCCTCCTCTTCCTCTCTTCATCTCTCATTGAGTATTTGGCCTGTTTTCAAACGGCTGCAGGCCCCAATGAAATTAGACTGAGTGCAGTGTAATGAAGAGCTTGCCAGTGAGAGTTATGATATTGAAAGTCTCACACAAGCACGCCCATACATGCTCACGCACTCGCCACACACACTTGTCTGCAGTCTCTGCACTCAGACCAGCACAACTGATGAAAGTTTTGGGAAGAGGACAGAGAGTTTTTTTGTGCATTCACCGTGTTTCCCAAATGGAAACACAGTAATTGTACAAGAAAGGTTATGCTCCTAAATACTCGCTCCATTAAACTGATTGACTTAGAGAATCCAGGTGAAACCCCAGTACTCACATTGATTTTCCCACTTAGATTCACTTCAAATTCAAATTGCTAGTTAAATAAAAGTCAAGGCTGATAAAGATAAACAGCTAGAAGCAAGTTTATGATAAAAGTTAGGGCACTAAAATCATCACAAAGAAAGTAGAAATGAGAGCTATCTGATACAGGTCTGCCATCCAGGACCTGATGTTATCACAAAACTGCAATAGTTCTAAGAGTGAAGGACAAGGACAGGAAAAAGCAAGAAAAGCTGACACAGATGGGGGAGGTGGGAGTAATAAGATTCAAAGCAGCATGCTGGAAAAGGGCACAAAGTGCTCAATGAGGGAGAAATTCAGAAATTGAAGATGAGAAGCAGGCTTAGAGGGAGATAAATGGAGAGGACAGTGAAGCAAGGAAACAGGCACACAGAAGGAAATTTTAGGTAGATGGAGAAGACTGGGGGGAGGAGGGGTGGCAGAGGGGAGAGATGTGGCTAAGATGGATCTGGAGCAGAGCACTAAAAGGCAGAGGTTGGCTTAAAGGTTAGAGGAAAAAGATGAGTGAAAGCATAAAAGAGGTGGAAGAGATGACAAAAGAAGGTGGAGAGGAGAGAGGGCAGGGAAGCAGAACGAGAGAAAGAGGGAATGAGAGAATGATGGATGGACAGAAGGTGGCGAAATGGAGACGTGGGCTTAGAGTTTTGATTGATGCAACTGAAACCTGTATGCGCAATAAGCTTCTCTGGGTTCTCCTCAGAGCCTGATGTACAGCCAGTCCAAGCACAGGTGAAGATATTTTACAGTTTAATGTGTTTAAATGTGCAGAGGGTTGTCATTTTTTCCTCCTAACTAAAAAAGTCTTGTGCATGTTTGAGCGTGTCAGAACGCTGGAAACAGCACTATGTGTGAGTCGCTCCCCCACATTGCGACACCATACAGTATCTTATGGCATGTAAGGACACTTGTTGGAGGCTGGATTGTTCTGTATTTCCCATACAGAAACCAGCATGCTTATCTCTGTCATATACCAGTACTCTGGAGGGAAAAAAGTTATTTAATATTATTTCTCGGTCTGCAGCTGGGCCACAACTGTTCCAAGAATGTACTGTACATAAAAAGGTTACTGCGCATCAGAAACTCTTCATAGGGTCAAAAAGTAAAAAGTTACATAGTGCTGTTTAACAGGCTGAAAGCTTTCCATTTGCAGGTTGAAGGAGTTTTAGGGTGAAGCTACACAACCGTCAAACAGGACGTGCAGATCTGTCCCAGCAATTGTGTTTGCTTTTAAAGCTTATTTTTATTTATTACTTTAAAAACTTCAACTTTGGTAAAGTTTAGGCATTATAAATTATGTGGTAAGGTTTTGTAAAAATGGTAAAAATATTTAAAGTTATTTAACACAAACTGAGCTAAAATAAAAATCTAGAATTTTTGTACATGTTACAGCTTCTCTCAAAAGTCTTTTCAAGACGAAACTTGCTGCGTCTTTCTTATGGATTATGATTTGTGAAATTCAGAAGCAGAATTGAAGTGTCAAAGTTGACCCACCTTCGATTTGCCTCTGAGCAGACACAGGAGGTAGTAGCGGAGGTTGGACATGTGTGCTTACATTAAAGCCAGCATTGCTGCCTAAATGTGTAGATTTCAGATGACACATTGTGAATCGTACATGTGGGATGTAAAATCATAAATAATAATCAGTTGGTCATATATTGTGTGTTAAAATGTTGTATGGTTGTCACATGTTGCAATGTTGTGGCAAACTGGAGAGATTGTGTGATATGGCTCTTACAGAAACATTTCAAACATCACAGATGCCACAAATGCAGGTGTTTTTATGCCCTGTTTTATCATTTTCCACTATAAGTTAGGAAAAGCCACACCAGCGCGGGATTTGGCCGACTTGTTTGGTTCATTTGTGAGCGGACAAAGGTGGTTCAGATATGGGCTCATGGTTACAGCCATAGAACAGATCAGTGAAAGGAGCTTATGATTCAGTATACTATTGAACCACCTTTATCAACAGCAAGGTGAAGTAGTCATTTTCTGTGTGATGTTATCAGTCTCACATCATTGTGGAGGAACTCTGACTTACTGTGCTTTACATTAAAAAAAAGGTTCTGCTGAGGTACACCAGCATCATATAAAACTTTGTGACAAGTGGGAGACAAGAGCTAAATATAAAATATATGTAAGCAAACCAGACTGCACATGTTAACCCACATGTTGATTAGTATGGGAGTCCACCATTGTAGGCGTTGATGGAATGTCACAGCTGAAAGGTTTCTGATAAGAGATTTTATTCATGTCTATTGCGTTAAGTTTGGGAAAAGATCCCAAAAGAAGATTTGCCAAACCTGGCTTAAAAAAAATATACCGGCAGCAGATTTATATTGTAACTGTGCAATCTTCAAATGTTTTTATTGAACTAAATGGAAACATTTCCACTGTGTTTTAGCAAGAATGTTTTCAAACTATATCTCCCAACAACCACATATCAGTCCGAACTATTTTTATCTAAATCACACGTAAGAAACACAGTGATACATTATAGGTATGAACGAACTCAGGATGGGTAATTTCTAAACAATAATATTCCCGGCCATTACTACACAAAAATATTTTGTATCATGAAGACAAAGTCAAATAAAAAAAATGGTTTAGAGTTTAAAACAATATAAGGAATGAAGCCATTTGCAAAGCCCTGAAAACCATTTTTCAGACCGAAGAGACTAATAGAAGAGAAAATTAGAGGCAAAGCATTAGAAAAAGAGAAAATAATGATAAAAAGAGAGGGAGGGAGGTCAAATAGTAGAATACAGGGATGTACAATTATAGGGAGAACATCTGGGTTGTTCCATTAAAAGCATGTCCTAATGCATGTATGGCAGGCATTGCATTATGGGATCATCATCCAAGATGCTAAGAGAAAAAGAGAGGCTAGACAGAAAACACGAGGACAAAGACAGAGAGCACAGAGAGCAGCCTGCCTCTTGTCTAGCTCACTGAGTGTAGACAGCTGATAGAGATTAATGTCTCGAGTGGGTGGGCGGAGGAGAGAAAGAGGTCCAGACTGGCAGTGCGTGAGTTGGATGGAAGATTGATGGAGGGAACAACTCAGGGCAAGGGACGCCAAGAGGGTGAGAGAACGGGGTAGTTAGGGGCGAGAGGAAGAGTTGAGAAGTTCAGCGTCATGTGTGTGGTCTACAGTGAGACAGTAGATTGATGAGGGCTAAGATGAAGGAATGGTAAGATGGAGTGAAAGTGGTGGAATAGAATGGGAGGGGCTTGGAGATTGAAAGCAAAAGTATAGAATGGCAGAGTGAGCTGTATGATAAAGTGAGATTTAAAGATTGCAGATAAAGTGGCACGCTGAAACCAAAAAGTTCAGGGTTCTCATAGAGAAACCCGTCTTCTGCTTTCCGACACAGTGAGCCAGTAACTCACTGCCAACTGCATGCTGGGATAACTACATAGTTTGGAAGTAGCCTTGGTGCCACTCCCACTTCATTTAATTCCACGATTCATTTTATATTAATAGCTTTGAGGTGAGCTGAAATGCAAATTGAGTGTGTGTTTGAGTGACATAACACTTTCTCACACACACACACAGTGTGGCACAATATATTTCCCCTTCCACCAAGATAAGCAGTAATGAGCTCCACTGGCTCCTTCCACACACCTCTCACAGTCCTTGCAGCTGTGGATCTCTCCATTGCCACATTCTGTCCATTCTCTTATCTTCTGGCCTCTCACCTCCATTACTCTTAACTATTACTCCCCTCTTCATCTTTACCAACCCTCCCTTCCCCTGTCTTTGCTCTCTCCACCTTCTCATCAACTCCTACTTTGCTTTTCTTCTACGCTTCTCTCTTCTCTTTATCTCCATTTCAGACCACGTAATATTTTCTATCCATATTTCTCCCTTTCGCGGTCACTATTTTAATTACTTTTGATTAAAATGGATGAAGACATTCCTCTTCTCTGTCTATCTTCTCCCATATGAAAAATGTTGAAAATTTGACTTTTGAAAGTAAAAAAGTAGGAAGTTAACTTTTAGAGAGAATGGGTTATCAATATGCTTGTGTTGTAGGGTAATCCATAATGTGCGAAGCTAAGAGAATCACATGAACTATTACATAATATAGGATTTTTTTCAGGGTCAGCTTAAGAATATTTCACAGTATTATCTGTGTTTCTATTCCAGAAATGCAGTTTTTTGCTTGGCACAGTACCATGATGAGGGTGTAAGCACACACTGGTCACTGTATTGCACGGTTAATAGGTTGCCTGCAGCAGATGAAATGAAATTGGAAATCGCATGTGTGCAGCTGGATGACTAGAGCTGCTGCCTTGGGAATGAACTGAAGCTAAGGAAAGCTAATGTCACTATTTTATATGATTTGACACTATTTTCGCATGAGAAGAAAACCACTGCATGTACAGTGAATAAACTGGAGACACATTCTTTCATTTCTTTCAAAATAAAACTAAAGCTAGTGTAACCAGTATTTGCCATTTAGGTATTTTTCTTTTCATCACCAAGACACAATACATAAGAAAAAAAAGTCCCTTTGAATAATTTTTATCAAATTCAATATCTTTTTTTTGTGATGCAGTGTAATTCATAGAAGTCAGAGTGCAAATAAGTTAAAACAGTATAAATAAAAATCAACAAACACAATTCAGCTTAGTCCAGTTGGAAACTATATA
>JBAMHV010000004.1:23736316-23746506 GCA_037177535.1 Pseudomugil gertrudae | reverse complement strand
CTTCGCACTCCATTTTCTCTCTTATCAATACGCGTCTCTTTCGGTTACTCCAGTGAGTCTCCAGGTACCACTGACGTCACTGACCCGGGATCTCATTCTTTTGGTCACGACCCACAGCTTGTGACTAAAGGTGAGGGTGGGGACATAGAGCGATCGGTAAATTGAGAGCTGAGCCGGAAGGCCAAGCTCCCTCTTCACCAGGACAGACCGGTGCAGCATCCGCATTACTGCAGATGCAGCACCGATCTGCCTGTTGATCTCACGTTCCATTCCCCCCCACTTGTGAACAAGACCACTAGATACTTAAACTCCTCCACTTGGGGCAGGAGACTATACGCACTCTTAGAGGGCACTCCACCCTTTTCCGGTTAAGAACCATGGTTTCAGATTTGGAGGTGCTGATTCTCATCCCAGCCGCTTCACACTCTGCCGTAAATCGCTAGAGTGAAAGCTGGAGATCAGGACCAGATGAAGCCAACAGAACCACATCATCTGCAAAAAGCAGAGACCCGATCCTGAGGCCCCCAAACTGGATCCCCTCAACACCTCAGCTGCACCTAGAAATTCTGTCCATAAAGGTTATGAACAGAATCGGTGATAAAGGGCAGCCTTGGCGGACTCCAACCCTCACTGTACACGAATCCGACTTACTGCTGGCAATGTGGACCAAGCTCTAACACCGGTCGTACAAGGATCAAACAGCTCGAACAAGGGGGTCCAGTACCCCATACTCCCGGAGCACCCCACACAGGAGCCCCCGAGGGACACAGTCAAATGCCTTCTCCAAGTCCACAAAACACATGTAGACTGGTTGGACAAACTCCCACACTCCCTCCAGGACCCTGAAGAAGGTAAAGTGCTGGTCCACTGTTCCACGACCAGGACGAAAACCACACTGCTCTTCTTCAATCCGAGGTTCGACTATTAGACGGACCTTCCCCTCCAGTACCCCTGAATAGACTTTCTCAGGGAGGCTGAGGAGTGTGATCCCCCTGTAGTTGGAACACACCCTCCGATCCCCCTTTTTGAAAAGGGGAACCACCACCCCAGTCTGCCAATCCAGGGGCACTGTCCCAAATGTCCACACGATGCTGCAGAGGCATGTCATCCAGGACAGCCCCACAGCATCCAGAGCTTCGGGCAGATCTTGTCCACCTTCAACCACCTCAGCAACCTCAGCCCCGGAGATGGGAGAACCCGCCTCAGAGTCTCCTGGCTCTGCTTCCTTATCAGAAAACGTGTTGGTAGGATTAAGGAGTTTTTCGAAGTATTCTCTCCAGCGACCCACATCGTACCGGGTCGCAGTCAGCAGCCCCACACCCCCACTGTAAACAGTGTTGACGGAGTACTGCTTTGCCCTCCTCAGTTGCCGGATCGTGGACCAGAATCTCCTCAAAGCCGTTCGAAAGTTGTTCTCCATGGCCTCACCAAACTCCTCGGGTCCTGACTGTTGTTTGTGCCTATGCACCGAGCAGCAGTACAGATTACCCACCCTTTCTAGAGTCCTTAGGGGGAGTGCTGGAGAGCGCTCCCCCCGGGGACTCCCTCATCCTCTTGGGTGACTTTAATGCTCACGTGGGTGGCAACAGTGAGACCTGGAGAGGTGTGATTGGGAGACATGACCCCACCAATCTGAACCAAAGTGGTGTTCAGTTGCTGGACTTCTTCTAGAGTGCCCACATGTACACCTGGCACCAGGATGCGCTGGGCCGCAGTTCGATAATTGACTTTGTAGTCGTATCATCGAACTTGAGGCCGCGTGTCCTGGACACTCGTGTGAAGAGAGGGGCAGAGCTGTTGACCGATCACCACCTGGTGGGGATTTGGCCCAGATGGTGGGGGAGGACGCAAATCAGGCCTGGCAGCCCCAAACGTGTCATCAGGGTCTGCTGGGAACGTCTGGCAGAGTCCTCTGTCAGAAAGAGCTTCAACTCCCACCTCCGGCAGAGCTTCAACCATGTCCTGAGTGAGGCGGGAAATATTGAGTCCAAGTGGACTGTGTTCCGTGCCTCTATTGTTGAGGTGGCCAGCCGAAGCTATGGCTTAGTAGATGTTTTACTATAATTGAAATAATGGAATTTTTTATATCCATTGATGGATATAAATAATTTATTTGACAGAAGCTAATTCTGATGCTGATTTACATTCTCAAGGCACAGCTAGTAAATTCACACCCAGTAAATTTGTAATACACCTAATTATTTAGAAATCAGAAATTGTATTAAAGAAAAACCTGTATTGCTGTTGCTCTGCCTGTGTTGTTACTACAAATACTCATAACATGTAATAATGGGCCTTCAATAACTATAATTACTAGGTTCAATTGAGGTGTTTTGTTTTATTATAATCAAAAAGCTTCATTGATACCGACACATTGGTGATTATTCCTGATTTGTTCCAAGTTCAGCATTCTGTCTTCACATAACATCACTTTAAATGACCTTTTGCGTCTTTCCAATTTATTTGGGTTTGAATGTTTGAGTTATTACAATGCAAATTTACTTATAACCCACTGTTAAAACAGCTAAGTTAACCAAAGTGCCACAATATGCAGAATTAAAACTAAATAGAATAAAGAATATATAAGAAGACATAAATACTAGAAAAATGTTTGATTGTCGACTAAAATCAAGCTGACTAAAATATCAGCTCATCATTTTGTACAAAATGCCAGCATGTAGCGATGGGTCTTTATTAGAGATTTAAAAACAGAAGAGGCCTGTTTAATATATAAAGGCAGAACATAGAAAACTTGAATGTAGGTTTCCCTGAACAATATAATCTACTTCTAATTGGTGATAAAAAATGAAGCTGAGCAACATGCTGGAACAACACAGATACAGACAAGCATCAATTTAGATGGATCAAATTTGTTGTCAAAAATAAAAACTAACACATAAAATGTCAAGAAATAAATATAATGGAAACTCACTAATGAATCCTGTTTTTGTTCTGTCAGAGATTCTACTTTGATACTTTGGAAGTTTAACAGTAAGCTTTGCAAATAATCGTCTGCATCTACAAAGCTTTGCTCCAACACTGAAAAAGTTCAACAAAAGACCAAGACTTACCCTGCTGGGAGTTTCAAAGCATCTACACTTTTAAAAGGCATGTTTAGCAACAAATGACCATTACAGAGTGAGCCGTTTTATGTATACAGCAACCTCAATTCAGCCTCTGTGGATATAATCTTTATGCTTCAGCAATTTTCTGGTGAAAGTCAGCTGATCTGACCACTGTAAAAGAAAAAAAGGTGATGGGATACCTCTTTCTGATATTACAGACATTTTTTGTCCAACATGTCAGGTGCGTTGGGAGGAACTTTTAAAAAATTGGAACTACAGAAAAGGAAAAATATTTTATCCTTTACAAGAGTTGTTTTACAGAATTAGGAGAAAGCTTATGTAACTATATAGTTGTATTTAAAAAAAAAAAATAATTTTATTGTTTATAAGTCTGAAAATGTCCATTAATTAATGGTGAGTGTTGAATAAATTGTAATCGTTAACATTTGAAAAGCTTGTTCAAAAGCTTGAAGTGATATATTTGAGAAAAAAATCTGGAAACCTTATTAATTATATGACTTATACAGTTGAAATATTTGTAGTGCATCACTGCTTGTAAAACCTTGTTAAACCCAGCAGACATCTACTACTAGCAATGGGTACAGTCTTCTACTGCTTGGTATTTTCATAGCTGTTTTCACTTGTAAGCTATTTTCATGGTGCTTAACTAAAAAAAAATCTTGTCCATGCAAGAGCAAATAACAGATGCACGACCTTGGAATAAGAACAGTTTATTGAGGGGTGAAAATGGATGAGTGGCCATGCAGGTTGGCACGCCAGCATGCAGAAAACAACTGGAACACTCTAGAAGCCAGTTGGCATGGGAAAATCTGGACTGAGAGGAACAAAGTAGATATGTTTTACTGCTGTAGAGACCTGGAGCCATATTCACTTAGAGTCTTATCTTACCAATGGAAGGACTCCTAAATAGCACTAAGTTTTTAGCAAAGACTCTTAAAACCTATTTACAAAGCTGCTTAGAGCAGCTGGTTTTTCTAGGGCTTCATCCCCCAATGTTGCCCCAGTAGACAAAATCAACATAAGTTACTGTATATAGATGCTGTTAAACATAACTGTCTGCTCCTCCAGTCGTTTCACTCTGCTATTTCTCATCTGCAACTGGCACACACGCTCATTCTCACAACCAGAAAAATACTACTATTACAGAGGGCTGGCTTGGCAGTGAGATGGAGGCAATGAGTGTCTAATCAAGAAGTTTGGCAGAATTTATGAAGAGCAGCATAACTGCAGATAAACAAAGAAAAAAAAACTTGCTAGCATAAGTAAAAAAGGGGTCATGCTTTTATCTAAGTAGGTATCTGAAAAGGCTAATTAACAGTGATGTGCAAATCAACACTGAAATATTTATTCCTAATATATTCCACCAAAAAAACAACATTTATATATTTATATAACATGTAATTGAACTTGAACGATAGTCAGTAAAGTGTATATTGCCTGTATCTAACATCTTTATTATTACAGCTAAGGCTTTAACATAAGTCAAGATGCAATGTTTTCTGTGCAACATCTCTAAGCTCTCAGTATGTGCAGGTCATGTGATGCAGTCCCACCAATTTCAAGTTACAACTCAGTTGGATCACCTTTCAGGACACATGGGGCTCTACACCAATCTCTTTACAACTATCCTCGTGACAGCAAACGAGCCAATGAGGATTCAGATGTTGTGGTCCAACGGGCGGTCCTTCAACTTAAACAAAACTTCACTTTTGTTTTCGTAAGCCAGGAGGATGGATACGTTTCTGTCAGCTGACCAGAAGAGAAAGGCCAAAAAAATTAAAACTTAACATAACACTATCTTTCTCATTATTTCCAATCAATGAACACAGAAATTACACTATACTAATTTTGACTTATTACATGGTATTATGTAGTAAAAATACTGAAAAAAAACTATTGTTATAAAGGGTTAAATAAAAAGTTTTCCCATTTTTAAAACTGGATGTTTCTGCTCAGTTCATCTTAGGTTAGGCGTTAAAGGGTTAATACCTTGAATGTAATGATGAATAACAAAACTTTATTTTGACTGGCAGTTAAAACCCATTAACAGGCAAGGGCCCGCCATTACCCTTTTGATTAACATCCCCTGACAAACTGGGTTGATCATTAGGAACTTTCCGACTGTAGGAAAGATTCGCCATACTGGAGGAACCTTTTAAAGTTTCTATATCCTTTTCATCAAAAAACCTGTTTTGCGAATACCAACAGATAGGAACTCGGATCTGCAGCCCTCAGTTCGTATAACCATTTTACCTCCTAGTACGAAGCAGGGTCTTTTCAAAGGCCCATGTTGCACAGTGCATCAAAGATGAAGTTGGGAGATTTTGCTTGAAATCTTTCTGTTAACTTTGCTCAATAAAAGACTATGACAAGCCTACAACCCATAAGTCTAGCCTGTCCTCAGCTTATTAATCAATCGGTGAACACTTTGCTAATTGGTTGGAGTGTCATGCGACAAAAGTTGAATGTTTTTTTAGCTTCCATGTGTTGCGTAGCAGGCCTTGTGTAGATGAACGGGAAGTAAATTTCACTTACACAAATGTTGCTTGTCACATGCCTGGAGGACAGCAGTGATTTTTGCCTCATGCAGGTTCAATGAATGAATAATAAGTGATTTCGCCCCCATGTGTCAAGCCCCTTACGCTGCTGCCTCAAATTAAAAATCTAAAATTTAATTTGAGCACACATCCATTTAGTCTGTGTTTGTTTGTCCACAAAATCAGAATACTGATTACAGTCTGATTTGACAATTTGACAAGCACACCACTCTTCTGGATACAAAAAGCGTAAAAGTGCAAAAGGCAAACATAAAAGAGTTAAAAGAAAATTTTAGTAGCATAAGTAAGAACAAAGTTCCACATAAGTATATCACAGAGTAGAATGTAAAACATTTAGAAGTCCTAAGTTTTGGAATGACACATGGACGTTATTTTGAGTAACACAGCTGGTTAGAAACTAATTTTAGCTATAAAAGTCTTTGTAAAAAACAGCCCTGATGTTATCATAGAAGTGAAAGCAACAATGTGGCAGACTAGTGTTCAGACCGGAGTAAATATACTGAGGCAGTAATGAGATGGTTATTGTCAGCTGTGGTAGAAACCTGCTGCTAGAAACCAGAAGCTCCACCTCCAAAAAGGAGACACACACACAGACACACCACTGTCAGAATCCACACACCCATGACAAGAGTAAAGCAACAAAGAAAACAAGTATTAAAAAGAAAGAGAGAAAAAACTGAATTTATATTGCAATCATACCTATTTTAACTTCTATTCAAATGTATACTCCTCTATTCTCAAAATCCTGATCATATTCCAGAGGTTATATAATAGATATGCAGAATATGTTTTTGTTTTCTGTGCCTTATTCTGAGAAACATGTCGATGCAAATTTACAAAATTGAATTTCTGTTTGCAGTCACATAAACACCACAGACTTATTGAAATGCAAAAACCCACTCAGTGATCAGTTTCACTTTTTTTTTAATAAGAAGCAGTTACTTCTCTCTCACTCTCTCTTTGTTTTGTCTCTCATGGCCTCTGCCTGCAACTCTTGGCAATCTGTTCATTGCACTGTGATATTAGGTGATTAAAAATCACCATATTGGAAGACGAAGAGAGGAAAATGAAAAGGCAAAAGAAAACTGAGGAAAAAAGTGCTGTGGTTGCTTCACCTGCACCTGAGAGGAATACTGAATGGGCCAGAGGCATCTGGCTTGCCATTGATATTCTAAGTGGCTTTCATATGGTGAAAAGCCCTCCATGAAATAAAGGAACAAAAAGGTACGGTAAACAGGAACCATGATAGCAGATCTCAGGACAAACAAACCCCATGCTACTTGTTCGAATCTATGTTGCTGTTATTTACTTAAATAGGTGGTGAATAAACATTTCTCCAGTGAGTAATAGTAACACTCTTTTCATAATGCACAACTAACCTTTGTGATTTAAAGTATTTTTATGCAGACAGAAAGGTGGTGAAGCATGTAAATTGATAGGTAGCTGCAGGTGTTCCAAACTGGGGAAAAGAAAAATAGAAAAGATATTTCCTGTAGTTAAAGTACAATGAATCTGTTGTCAACCATGGAGGCAATGTGTTACCTAATGGACAGACTGAAAATAAGTCACAGTGGTGTCCCTGCATCTGTTCAAGACCGTTAATAGCAGACCCTGCACAGCAGGACCAATGAGAGCTTGTTAACTCTCACATAAACACTCTGATCCTCATCCATGTCACTTATGGTGATTCCGATCACACAGAGAATTATCCCGAGTTTGTTTTTTGTGAGGATGGCAGGTAGAAATTGATCAAACGTTGCTCCTCTAAATCCTCTGATTCATTTGTGTTGCCTTGATCTCAGTTGTTGGAGACAAAAATATAAATCACATCAGAAGGTAATGTGCTCTGCCACAAAGAGAAAGATGCATCTTAAATTACAGCAATTCTACATACAACACACTCCATGTCCCAGTATTTGACAGTAACATAAAAAGAGATCATTCAGTATTATCAGCTTGTGAAATTGTTTACTTATAACACAAAGAACTGTGTGCATCCATCCATCCATTTTCTACCGCTTATCCGAGGTCGGGTCGGGTGTACATAACAGACTAAAAAAATTATGACTTAAAACTAAATAAATGCATGAAATACACTCAAAAATAGTATAGAGAAGAAAATGGTGTACCATCAGAAAATGTTTGCAAACCTCCCAAAAAACTAAGAGGTGCTGAAAGTATTGTGTTTGAATATTTTTATGACTAATGACATAATCATGACCAACTGACTATGACTAATATAATCATTCACTAATCTAGTACTCAATCTGATGTGACGGGAATAAAGCTTAGGTAATCATTAATTGGTCATTAATGCCTAATCAAGATTTTTTGTCTTTTAAGGATTAACTGATCATTATGTGATCATTTAGTACTTAATAGCTAATCAATCTGATGTGATTGGAATACAAAGCTTGGGTAATCATTACTGAATTATAGAAGCCTATTCCTTCCTCAGTAGTTTCTAAGTATCTAAGCAAATTTTGTTGCCCCTATTATGTTACCAATCTTTGTATGGAATCGAAGCTCCAATCTCATTTGCCGAGACTCATTATCAATCATGATTTATTAACATTGAAAATTGCAAAAGTGAAAGTTGCATAATCATATGCATCGTCGTTACTTTCAGAGCTACAATGTTTTTCTTTAAGTTTAGCAATTATTACTTTCAAATATTATTATTAAATATCATTCTTACTGTCAAACATGATTTTAATACTTGTTATCAATTGTTCTTTCATTTTATGTTGTTTTTATTATAAATGCTTCTTGTTTTGTAATGTTTTATTGTTTCTTTAAAGCACTGTGAATAGCCCTATAGTTGAATTTTGCTACACAGATAAACTTGCCTTAAGGTGGTTCTTCAAACTTGTTCATTTTATTTAACACACATCAACAGAGCACCCTTTCCTCTTTATTCTAACCAAACAACTGTAAATCCTGTATTCCATCTCTAACACAAGTATAAAAAATACTAATAGAATAAACCATAGTATACGTCTGGCTTGACACTGAAGAAACAATATTGTGGGGATTCATCTTTACCAGGAACCAGGCCACCCATGGCCATAGAGGCACCATCGGATCACAGCATGCCAGGGTCTCAATCACATTAGAAGAGCTGTAGTGCAGGTCCCCTCTCCAGACCTCCAGACAGGGCAGTTGTTGCATCAGCAGTTCTGCAGACTATGCAGACAAAGTCCCCGGTGTAATGGGTCCCCATGAGGAAAGCACTGGAGTTAAGAATATTAAAAAATAAATAAGAATAAAAGTTATATAGTTCTAAAAATATGAACATAAATCAAATCAAATAGAATTAAATAATTTCAGCTAAAAGCTTAGTGAAGCTAAAAGGTAGGTATTCAGCTTTTCTCTAAAAACATAACAGTCTCAGTCTCTAAAGCCTTGAGGCCGTCTGGCAGGTTGTTCCAGAGATGAGGACCATATATGTGGAAAGATGCCTCGCCATAAGTTTTAGTTCTCACTCTAACAATTAAAAGGTGTCAGGTTTTGTGTTTAAGTGTTTCCTGTTTTATTTTTGATATGTTCCTGTGTTGTCTGTTGTATCTGTTTTAGCTTCCCTCATTATGTTTTATTAGTTTCACCTGCCCTTTGTTAGTTCATTCGTTACACCTGTGTCCCATTGTTTGTCAGTATATTCTCCCAGTTTCTGTTTCAGTCTTGTGGATCATTAGTTCTTTAGTAGTTATATTTGTTGTTAGTTGTATTTATAGTTAGTCTTGTTTTTGTTAATAGTGTTCTCTGGACATTCCTTTAGTTTATTAATAAATATCCTCATCTGCAACCTTCTGCCTCTGCCTCCTGCCTGCCTTGGGTCCACACACCTCCATGCTTGCTTATCCCCAGTACTTATGACAAAAGGCTGGTATCAGAAAACCTCATGGTTCGCAAGGGCTCATAATTTAAAATTAAAATCAGATAAATAAGAAGGTGCAAGGTAATTACCCCTAATGTCTAACTTAAGAAGAACTCAGCAGAAACATCCAATTTTTAAAATCTGAAAACATTATTTGACCAACAAAAAATGTTTTTTTTACATTTATGTAAAATATATTACCATGGAATATGTCAAAATTATTTTAGTGTAACCTTTTACTTCACAATATTCACCAATGTGCAAGAGACCCGCATCATATGGTAAACAAAATGGTTTCTAGTAAAGTTTCTCCCATAAAGTGATGCAAAATATCTCAGAAACAGTATTCATGAAATATGTGATATCAGGCCATTAGGGGTTAATCCTGGGATCCCCTCGGGAACGGAATCAGGAGGAGGAGGAGCGTTCCACCCTGGAACCTCCTTGGAATCTTGGAGAGGAGCGTCCACCCTCGGGACCTCCTTGGAAACATGAAGAGGAGCGTCCACCCGCGGGACCTCCTTGGAAACATGGAGAGGAGCATCCACCCGCGGGACCTCCTTGGAAGCATGGAGAGGAGCGTACACCCTCTGGACCTCCTTGGAAACATGGAGAGGAGCATCCACCCGCGGGACCTCCTTGGAAGCATGGAGAGGAGCGTACACCCTC
>JBAMHV010000004.1:23655178-23678189 GCA_037177535.1 Pseudomugil gertrudae | reverse complement strand
AGGTGGTGAGTCCACGGGAGGGGGGACCCATGTAGCTCCTTCGGGCTGAGCCCGACCGGACCCCATGGGCAAAGGCCTGGCCACCAGATGCTCGCCCTCGTGCCCCATTTCCAGGCCTGGCTCCAGAGGGGGGCCCCGGTGACCCGCGTCCAGGCAAGGGAACCTTCTTTCCAACGATCTTTTTCTTCATAGAGGTCTTTGAGCCGCTCTTAGTCTGGTCTCTCCCCCAGACACCTGTTTGCCTTGGGTGACCCTACCAGGGGCATAAAGCCCCAGACAACATAGCTGCTGGGATCTTCGGACACACAAACCCCTCCACCACAGTAAGGTGGCGGCTCATGGAGGGGCACCCTGTTATCATTTAGTTATATAAATATTACATCTGATTACAGCATTCATTGCAGCATTTTGCCTGAATAAGATTATACAATGTCAAAACTTTTTTTTAGTCCAGAGTTTTGCCCATTTATTGCAAAGATTTTGTTTTGATGAGTGGAGAGTGAGACTTTTCCAGCTCCAGAGAAAATAATATATATTTTTAAAAAAACCTGTGAGTTTCTTTATGGCAGACTTAGTTAAAACCAGTAACCAAAGAATACAATGCATTATAATGTATGAAATCACCATCACACACTGTTTGTGTCCTTGGGTAAAACCAGTTTAGCACATGGGTTCATCCATCCATCCATCCATCCATCCATTTTCTACTGCTTTTTTCCCCACATGGGCTCATTAAGTCTTTTTTTTGACAATGTGCTACAAAGATATCTAAGTCCTCCTAATTCTCTTTCTGTATGATTCAGATATTTGTATTTTACACCTCCTCTGGATAATGCCAAAAAAGATGTCACTGTTACAGACATGCATGCAAATAATAGTGCAATCTTTTTTTAAAAAAAAAAATGGAATATGTCCTTTCTAAGAATTTCTGCACATCAGAACATCTCAGGTGCTGAAAATGCTTTAAGCGCTGTAAAGATTCATTCCTGTTGCTATTTTACAAAAATGCCTGTAGTCCTTCTTTAGTTCTCATAATGAACTTTTGGACTTGTGACAGATTTATATGAAGACATGTCTCTTCACTTGCTTCTGCTCATGCTACCTCTTCCCTCCTGCCTCAGGGGTCCTCCTGTCTACTCTGATTGGCCAGATGAGTGACTAAGCAAGACACACTGAGGTGGTCAAGAATTGTGGGAAGTCTCGCACTTACAGATGCAAAGAGACAGATGGATGAAAAATATAAAATGGAATTTTGCGATGGAACAGTAACGAGATAAACTTAAGAATGAAATGAGTTGTCTGAGATGCATGTGTGGTTCAGTGTTTAAGCTGCACCCATCCATCTCGCTTCCCCCGTCTCCTTCTCACCTCTCTGCCTTCCAGCTCCAGACTGTCCCCAATGTGGTCATCTAACATAATGAAAAAGGATGTTGTGTGTGTGTGTGTGTGTGCACGTGCACCCATGTGTGTTAACTTGACTGCGCACGCACACACATGTGTGTGACGTGTTTGGTAATGAATAAGGATGTGCTGTGTGTGGAGCTGGTCGTTAATCACTGGCAGTGCTGGCAGCTAACAGATAAGCAGATTGATCCAAGGCCACCGAGGGAACGCTGCCTGGCAATGGCCCATTCATCACACACACATACACACACGCACATGCACGTACTGTACACAAAGACAGTGGAAATTCTAGCCAAAGTGTTTGAGGATCATCTCTGACAATTTGTGTTAACATCCATGAGAGTTACTTTAGGAGAAAGTAAGCTATGGGGAAAGAACAGAGAGAGAACGAGGGCTTGGCTGGACTGCCAACATCTGCAGTCGTTCTGTGACTGCTCACCTGTAAATACCAAACCTGGCATTTGTTACTGTCTGAAAACAAGCATGCACAAATACATAAAAGAAAAAGAAAGCATATATACACCTGCATGAACACACAGACAGATAAGGGTCTTCGCTTTGGTCATCCAGAAATCCCAAAGGGGCCTCTGCGACTTGGTATCTCAGGGAATGATTGGTGGACGGACGTACGGATGGATGGATGGTAGGAGAGAAGACAAGATGACAAGATGACAAAACACAGTTAAGGACACGCTCCAGTACGACGTGACAGCTCGGCAGGCCCACCGGGGAGCTGGGGAGCCGAGAGGAATACAGCAGGAAAAAAGGGAGAAGAAATCCAGAGAGGAAGCTATAGGTCAAACAGCTGTGCTTTGACTTTTTTCATGGTTTCCATCACATGGTCAGTGGTGAGAAGAGAGCCACTGAAAATCAGGGATGTAGAAAGAGTAAACCAGGCAGAACTGACTAGATCTGTGACTTTTTTCTTTTCCTCTTTTTTTTTCAAAATAAACTTACTTTATTGATTGATTGACTTGAACTTCCAAAAGATGCATTTATGTTAAATTTATTTTTATTTTCATGACAATGGAAGTTGATAACACTACAAATTTTCTTCTCTTTTAAATTTGTTAATGTTAGACCACATGCATTATGTATTTTCAAACTAAACTTTTCCTGGCCAAACTGTTAGCTTTTTCTCTTCAAAACCTCCAGTGTTGCCATGTGAAATATCTTCAGAGTTATGAGGTCGGGGTATCACATCTAAAGTGTGCATAACTTAACTACCTGCTGGGGTTCTTTATCACACCTTCCTCAACATTTACCAGTTCCTTAACTGGAGTTTTTTAAGTGACTTGGGAAAAGGAGGTTATATTATGAAACAAGAAGAAAGTTGCTTCTCGTCCTTAAATGCCCCTGACTCAGATGTAGCTGATTTTTATACTTGTGTGCCATCTCTTAATTCCTGTGGTTACTTCTGTTCCTCAGTATTTTCTTCCTTATACCCTCTGGAGTTCAATTTGATGTAGAGATAGAAAACTGCTTCATCAGCAAGAAGCAAAACTGACGTTATCAAAACTTATCATGTCTTTGACATTTCCCTGAACACCAGTCAGGCACGTAAAAATTAACAACCAAAGCACGGCAGACATATCACTCATTGCTTCTTAATTCACATTGTGCCAAGTTTACCATGTAAACATTATCATTAATTATCTATCATCATAGTTGCACAAAAGGATTGTTCATTAAACTTTTAAAACTTGAGATCCTCCAATTGGGAGGGCCCTTGAGAACACATGACCAACTGTAATAAAATGGCCATTTTTGGATAACTCACCAAAACCATCGTTATTAAAACCTGTAATTTCACTCTACTAAAGTTGGCCTTTGCAGACACAATGTTCACTTATTTAAAGATGTACTACAGATGTTTCGCATATTTTTCAGTAATGAGCCCCCATTTTGGATCTTACATACAGTGAAAGATCCATCCATCCATTTTCTACCGCTTTTTCCCTGAATGGGGTCGCGGGGGGGCTGGAGCCAATCCCAGCTCACAACGGGTGAGAGGCTACAGTGAAACATCTCTCCTAGTAAATGACAGTCTTATCTTTACTATTCTTTTCCTCGTGTTTTGTGTCTTTTTCCCTCTTCCTCCGATTATATATTTTTGTGTTTCTTTGCAGAATCAGCCATGGTGCATGTTACTCCTGAAGTTGTTTTTGTTTTTCAGGAAAGCCTGAAACATTTTTCACCAGTAACCTGGTACATATTTATTTATATTCACAAAATAAATAAGTATTCCTCCAAAGTATTCAATCCAACTCTATGGTCTCAGAAATAGAATCACTTACTTTTATTATTTTAAGTATGCAATATTTTTATTAGAGGCCCAAAACATATTTACAATTGGTGTGTCAAAATTTTAAAAATCTTTTAAAAATCTAAACCGTTTTTTCAGCAGTACAAAGGTTTTCATAAAACTGTGTGCTGTATTTTCAATAGTTGCATCTTGTGGAAACAATTAAAATTATTGTCTTGAAAAAACGATCAGTAACACATTTTGTGAATATGTTTATTTGCTGAATGGACAAGACTTTGACAAGATTACATCTTGTGATTAATTTGTAAATCAAATTAACTTGAAAGGTGGAACCGTAGACAGTAAGAAACCTGAACTATTTAAATAATTTTATCAATCATTGGACTGAACCAAAAAAAAACACATCAAATACATACATACATTATCTCAATGATCAACAAGAAACGGTGCCAATCTAAACTGAACATATCAAACAAGCACATTACAATGATTATTTATGATATGCCCCAAAATACATGTATTTAATTTTTTCATTTACATAATTATCCATTAACTGTAACATAACTAAAACCTCCATTAATTTGATAAGAAAAATGATGATATCAAAAAGTATGGTGCGTAATTATGATAGATTGGTTACTGCAATTAAGTTCTAAAAATACTGTTTTAAAGACTAAATCTGAGTATAGTTTGTACTTTATCTTGCTTTAATTTAAACAATTTGCTTCTTCTATAAGCTTTTCAGTATGAATATAGAATGTACCAAACTGTTTTCTTAAAATAAATGATTATTTCTCAGGTAAAAGTTGCATTTACGTTGTTTAGTTTCATTCTATGAGTTTGGTTCAATCATTGTGATATTGTCTCATAATGATAAATGGCTTCTAAAACAAATCAGATTATGGCAGTCGTGCTGAATAGTAACTTATCAAGCTGATCATGTACATCATGCTCAAACTTGTTTTCAGTTCTTAAAAGAATTGAATAATGTGAATCACATGATGTTAAACTAACTTGATTTAATAATCTAAATGTACTGCATGTAAAATGCTTTCAGAAACATGTATATATATTTTTAGCTACGAGAGTGAAAAACATAAATATGAGGCACATAACAAAACAATACAGTATATAGCAGTCAGGTGATTACCATACATCAGTTGCTGTTAGAATCAAAATACAAATAGATAGAGGGATAGATGGTGGGAGGTACAAAGATGAGAAGCGATGAGAAAATGCTCTGTGAGCAAACCCATGAGCTGTAATCATTCAGCAAGAACGCCAGCACTCTTTTCCATTATTCATTCTTCCCTCCTCCTGTCATACACTTCTCTGTATTTCTGATAGGAGTCAGAAAGAACATAGAGAATATCTATCTATCTATTTATCTATCTATCTAACTATCTACTGTATCTGCTCGCTCATAGTGGACTTAATTGTTTTCCTGCTGCTATGAGTGGGCTGCTCGTAGTGTGCTGCACACCCACAGTGGGAGAATTGCTTTTCCATTTAGCATGGAGGAGATAAAGTATAGCAAATCTAAGGGCCTATGTGAATTAGTAAACTAAATTTGTCGGCCTGGTAAAAATTTAGGACCAGTTTTTTTTTTTTTTTTTTTAATTCTATGAAGCTGTGTGAACCACAAAATCAGTTATTTGCTTCTATAATGCCGTGCAATGATGGACATATTTGCCTGCACTTGTGCTGCCCTGTATTCCACTTTTTTCACACACATTTCACACCAAGCTTCTGTGACATCAACTGTGTGAGATTATCCCCATTGGAATTTCAAACTTTAAATGAGTCATACAACAAAGCTGTCAAGCAACTTTCACAGAACAGCACATGATCCTCCGGCAGCCACGATAGCTGAAAACACCGAAGATGTGATGAAAGCCAACATGTAATTAATGTGAGAGTGGGTATGGCAGGGATTAATCTATTACAATACCTTTATCTTTACACAATTTAAAGTGTGTTGAGATCATTGCGCTTGGATCCTCAGATCTCCTGTAGGATTTAAGGACATCATGTTAATTACCCAGAGTTGGCAGTCAAGCTCATTAATGTATTTTCTTTGCAGTTTTTTTTCTTCCTCATTTCTAAGACCTAGTAATACCATCACAGAGACCTTCAAGAACCAGAATTGCAGGTTCATGAGCAAAGAGAGATCTAAGTTCAGGAGAGAGAGCCTCCAATGATCACAGATGTGTGTTGAGGTAAATATATGACTGGTAAAACAGGAAACAGGCTTTTTTAAAATAGAAGAAATGTAGGAGACATGCTAAGAGAGGAGTGGACGTTGAAAGAAGACAGAGATATATTGCTTTCTTTCAATAGAAAACATGTAATCTTCTCATCTTGTAATCCCCCAAACAATGTAACCTCCATGAATCTAACCACCAGGTTTTATTTGGTATAGAATTCTGATTGCGCCCCGTTCCAGTACTCACAGCTTCCTCTACACCAACAGGAGATCATTGAAGATATCTTTACTCCCTTGTTACAATAGGGACAGCAGTAGGAAGGAATGTACACACATCAGAGTATCTGTTTTTAGTAACATATTAGGCTAAACAAAGGTTGTTCTAATAATGAGTAGATCAGCTGTGGTCTAAGAGCTGTTCAAATGTGAACTCAATCAAATGACAAAACATGGTGTCACATGGTGAGAGCTCAATAAATACAAGAAAACAAACTATCTTTGGGGAGTGTTGGAATCCAGAACCATTTTAGAGACACAGAGTACACAGGAAGTGAGGGTTAAGTTCACTGCGGTCATACTATTAATCTGGCTTCCTTTTTCAAATGTACAGTAAATGATGGCTCTCTGACTGGTATTCAACTGTTGCAGTCAGAATGATATATAATAATAACCCTTAATCTTTTTAGTACCATGGGGATAACTGGTCAAATCTTGGTGCTTGTCTTCATTGTTAAAACCTAAAGCACCTTATTGTGCTAAGAGGGTTAACTTATTTAAAAAGCCAAATTACAAAGTATTAAAAATGCATTTTTTGGACATAATTGCTGATTCTTTGACACACCAGTTCAAAATATTTACAGTTGTCTGACATCTCATCTCTTCCAAACACTTCTTTTCCTAACACCTCTAATACCTTAACACGCCCAACTGCACTTTGCACTGGAAACGTGTTATTCTGAACGTGTTATTCTTGCACTCTTATAGACAAATGTCGGCAAACACCAGAAGCAGAAGTGCCACCTTAGTGTTAGAGCAGAACATATGAGAATGACATAGTCTTAACAGTGTCAAAGAAAAGCTGGTCAGACTGATCCAATTCTTGGCTGTTTGAAAAACAGTGGAGAACTTAACTGTGAAGGGAAAGGAAAAGAAAATAGAGTGAATGCAAATGACAGTTTGTCTGCTAATGCTGGTAATTTGGCATACTCATCAGATTAGCATACTTTTGCTTAGATTAGCACACATTTTAATTAATGCACATTCGCATCACAGAATGAGGCAAAACGAACACTTTAGCGTCTTATACTTTAATGTCTTTTAACTGTGTTTTGGGAGAGTAGGGTTGGAGGTGCAGGGTTAAGATTAAATGTCATGTTGACATTAACAAAAAGCCTTAGTAAACACATGAACCTATAAATCTGTACTTGTGGTATGGTGTTCTGACAAATATATGCCAAATCACATTGAGGAAGAACACAGACTGGTCAAAAGATACATATATCATGGAAGAGAAAACAAAGAATTTTACCAAATTTCTAATAAAATTAAAAATTAACAGCCTTTGCAAAAGTTTGAAGCATTTTTTTTTTACCAACCTTAAAGGCCCTATTATGCTATATTTGCCATTTCACAGTCCATTCTATGCACATTTATGATAAGATGCATTTTGCAACATGCACCATACTATAGTCCTGTCATACCACTCATCTCTTGCTGTGAGGTCTCTTACCTGGTACTGGGAAGGGCTTACTATGGCTTGCTCTCAGCTCCTCACACTCATACGACCCCACCTGCACTGAGCTGCCAGAGAGACCTTCAGCTCCAGCGGCTCCAGAGTTACTCCAAGCACAGAACCAGCTTTCTTGATCAGTTTGTTGATTCTCTTCAAGTCTCTGGTTCTGATGATGCTGCCCCAGCAGATCACTGGTTCTGATGCTGCTGCCCCAGCAGCTCACTGGTTCTGATGCTGCTGCCCCAGCAGACCACCGCAAAGCTTATTACACTTTTAACAACAGACTTGTAGAAGATGTGCAACATCTTGGTGCAGACGTTAAAAGATCTCAGCTTACTTAAGAAGTAGAGTCTGCTCTGACCTTTCTTGTAGATGTACTGTAAAGCAACACACAAAATGACTGCCGGATTAAGTTCGTCTCATACTTCATGAAAAGTAAGAAATTTCATACTGCATGAGAAGCTTCATCTGCATCTGCTTCATCTGCAATATGGTGGAGTATTACTTGGGTACAATTTCTCACCACCTTAATCACACTTTTTTTAAAGCGATCTGTTAAACCTTCCATCAGCTAAATTGTCCTCTCCATGGTTTTCTACAAAAACCAAGTTTGCCTCAAACATCAGGACAATCCCACAACACTTGTGGAAGCCTCATGAGAGGAAAGTTCTGCTACTTGGCTGTTGCATCAAGAAGAAAAAAAAACAACATTTCCGCAAAACCAAAATGGCACATTTATTTATTTTATTTATTAGTTTATTTAGCAGGGACAGTGTACATTAATAAACATTTCTGTAAATGCACCAGATTTAGCCAAACGGCTATTTTTCATCTGTAGTCCCTGGACAGATCTACATAGTCATCCTAAAATCAAAATATCATTACAACAATAAAAAAAAACAATAAAAAACAATTAATCAAAATGTACAAGTAAAACTCATTAAATCTACAAACATGTAAAAAAGATGGCTTTCCAGGGTCAGGAGGAGGGGTAATCTTCATCATTCTTGTCTCCACAACAACAAATTATTATCTCTCTTCTCATGGAGTATGTAACAGGTTTAAGTCTAACCACACGGTATCACCATATCCTTTTTCCCCTTCTAAAGACACCACTTCAGGCTGAAGTAGTGCATTATTATATAATTCATTACACACATCTTTGCTTGAATGCTTCTGTGGATGCAGCTACTTGTGACAGGCCATGGGAAGCAGTCTTGGTGGAACATATGGTCAAGCACATTCTGCTAATTTAGGAAAACAATGCTCCCTGCACAGTTTGTCAGTTGAATTCCTGTTGTGTATTTAAGCAAGGGGTGCTAAAGTCCGGTCCTTGAGAGCTAGTATCCGGCAAATTTTAGATGTATCTTTCTCCAACATACCTGAATCTAAGAAAAGGCTTACTACCCAGCCTCTGCAGGCCATGATAAGCAGGAGGAGTTCAGTCATTTGATTCAGAAGTGGTGGAAAAATGATGCATCTAAAAGTTGCGGGATAAATTGCGAGGACTGGACTTGGTCAGCACTGATTTGAGTACTTTCAAGTATTTTCAAATGCATTTTTTATATAATTCTTACATGATGAAAATTAATGAAAAATATTGAAAACCTTATCTTGATACAGCATTTTAGCCCAAGTCATTCAAATTCTAAAGTCTCTGATGGGAGAGAAGATGAAGAAACAAAAAATATGAGGAGAATAATAACATTCCTACCATATCTGCAGCTTTGAGTTGTCAGCTCTGTAAATAGCTGATATATGGAGATAAACAGGAAATAGAGACGAGAGTGAGGGAAGGAAAGGATGGGCAGTGTTGAGAGAGACAGAATTACAGTAGATGCACACATATACACACATGCACGCACAAATGCATCCACACGCATCGGCAATGATTTAAGGCCATGGCCTGGCATCTCTATGACTTTCAAAGCAGGCAAGAAGCGGAAATGAAAAGACGATAACATATGAAATAATACACACGCACAATCATTCACATAATATCACACACAGGCACACACACTTGTGTTAAATGTCACTCAGCTCTGGTTATATTGAAGTCTGGCCGTGTGTCATTTTCACAGCAGACAGCTGTGATTGAAGGAGTCTGACTTCTGCTGAGATTTACATGACAGCCTAAGACAGCCCCCCCCCCCGCACACACACTATATACACATTCACAGATACACTCAAAGTGTATCAACAGCAGATTGCTATTAAGTGTTGACATACATACACGTGCATGTGTGTATATATGCATATATAAATATATATATGTGTGTATATATATACACACACACACATATATATGGGTTACTGTGGTCCTCGAAATGCACATTTTGTGGGTTTTTAATATGATCTGACAGATGATGAGTAATTATCGGCCATTATGATCAAACTCGACTTAAAGTGATAACCTTGAGTATCGTATGATCATTACTGTCTCAGTTTGATCACAGGATTTAGTAAGAATTTTTGATCTGGCTGGCAAATTATAGCCTGATTTTAAGTGAACCGATGTGTATGAACATGTCTGTTTTAGTAGTAACAGACTGGAAGGCACAGCAGGTGGGCCAGCAGCATTTCAGGGAGGCATGAACACTGCTAATTACTGTCAGGATCAGCGGTATTGTTGGTTGGCATCTGTGTTTGTTTTTTCGCACCGGGGTGACACACAAAGACAAAAACTGTATGCGGCTCTCTGTTCATTAACACTGTTGGTAAGAGCTGGATGGTAGTCAGTTTCTAGGCTGTGGATTTGAGACTCCATGTGGGGTTGCTTGTTATGCAGACATAGGGCATAGGCATTTGTGTTTTGAAATATGAAATCAATACAATGTTACAATTTGAAGCCAGCACTTTGTAATACAAAGTTGGGAAATAAAGTTTCCAGTGAAACGCTTACTTTACTGGTACTGACATCACAGAACACAGCTGATACCCCACTGTTTCACAAAACCAAAAGTTATTGAATTATTTTGTTAAAGAGCCATTTTAATTAGTAGGTTTATACAAATGCAGTCGTGAAGTTCAGACTAATAGATAATCTTTAAGTGTACCAAAATAAATCGTTTCCAAATGCAACAAACTGGTTCTTTTTCTTTAATCTGTCTGACCCGCTTCGTGCTGTATTGCACAATAAAATTCCCATTTGTAATTAGTAACTAATTAGAAAACATCAGCAAAACCATCTTGCATATACACAAAAAAAAAAAAGCCTCACTTTGAAATGGTCAAGTTCAGCTTGTTGTTGATTGAACAAAGCACCTTTATCTAAAACAGAATTGCTAAAAAATTATGGCTATAATATGACTCCTATTCAGGTAGCTTTTCCTAAAATAGATGTATAATTTAGTCGACATGCTGCATAGTAGCGTTTACTGTTGTTTTTGCTAAAATTATTTTAGTCTAAGTTTGTGTTGCTACAGTATTTTCTTAGGGTTTTGTATTACCTCTTTAAAATGTCATCTTTGACTGTACAATCTGCCAGCTTTCTTATTTGTGTGTTTTGGAGAAATTAGATTAGGTTATCGTGCTTCTAAAAACAACAAAAGAATGTAAGAATACCCTTTCATTTTCTTTAACAATATATATTTTTGTATAATATTTTTTGTAGCACAGCTACAGAAATGTTTTAAACTGTACTTTACAGTAGGTACAGTAATAAGGATATTGCACCATGCACAAATTTACACTAAGTTTGGCCTTTATAATCTCTTTCCTTAATTTTCCACACAATAGAACATAAAGAGGTGGTTTGTTGTGAATATGGCCAACATTAAGAGGAGCACGAGAGAGCAGCCAATATAGGAGGGGATGATAAAATAGAAGAATAACCTCAAACACTGTCCACCATTTAAAACTTAGAAATTGTCACAGTGAATGTTTGTGTTTTCAGAGGGTCAACTTACACACAAAAGGTCAAGGTTTCTGCAGTTATTTCACAAAAAATTTAGCAAATAAGGCTATAATTACAGACAAAAGCAGAGACAGTGCACAATACTTTTATACTTTTATTTACTAATAGTTATCATTAGTTCAAGAATGTGTAAAACATTTAATGTTAGTTTTGTAGTTTATTAGTATAAATTCCATATTTAATTTAAGTATATTCTGCTCATATGAAGATTGTCATTGCAAAAGTAAAAAGATAAGGTGGAAAGGTTTACTTTGTACAACTCTTTTTGAAATTTAACACGTGTCAAAATTTCATACTATATGCAGTATCAAAGTAAACTTTGAAGAGTAAAATATGAAGTCAAGATGTTTTCTAAAAAATGCTATGTCACAGCTCTTCACGAGGATTAAATATCCCAACCATTTCTGTGTGCAAGAAATATTTTACACATCATTATGCAAAGGAACATTTCTTTTTTAGCCCAGTTTCTAAAATACTTTTTTTTTTGTTTTGCCAAAATCAAATTAAGCTTGATGTGCTTCCAGTATAGTAAACACACAAAAGGAAAATAAAAAAAAAACTGTCATAGTAACATGCCTCTACTAGAAACATCTTTTTCAAAGTATATTTATTCATATCTTGCAGAGAAACTGAAGGAGCATGCTTTGCTGGAAGCAGGAGTATGGCTTGCTGTCACTTTGCAGTTCAAGTTCGAGCAACCAAGCTTCTTATGCTTTCACATGATTCAGAGATTCAACTTTAAGAAATTGCTAAAACGGATAATCCTTTCAACTAATCTGTTAATAACATTGCTTATTTCCTTTTTGGGTCATGGCATGCTCGGTAGGCAGCTGGAACCTCCAGTCTTATATATGTAACCCAGACCTGGTGCCCGTCTCCTCTGTCGTGCCCTGGCTGGCCAACATCATAGTCCCTAGACCTAAACATTGTGACATCATCATTGGGCAAAGTGTGGAACCATCCATATGCCTGGCTGTTGTATTACTCATTTCCCACTAAATTTACTATGACTGAATTGAATTAAACAAACACAGAGCTGGACATGGGGTTGTCTAATCACCTGCTGGACAGTTAGCCAGTCATGGGGGGGAAGGGAGGCTCAAATGGTGGAGCAGGATGTCAAATTGCTGAATGGTTGTGTTACGAAGGACCCAGAGACAGATAATGGATTTGAAGATTTTTTTATAAAACGGGATCAATGAGTCATGTCTCAGGAATAAAGCAAAAGGAGATCCAGTGGACAGGCAGGGGTCAGTACCGGGAAAGTAAGCCAAGTAATCCAGCGGAATCAAGCAGGGATCTGAAACAACGAACCAAGGTGAATAATCCAGGGGCCAGACGAGTTAGAACAGAACAAGCAAACACGTATACAAAAGGCAGGCAGGTGAGGGAAGAGGGAAATGGAGTGTATTCCAGCTATGCTGTAACAAGCACCCTATGCCCTACATAGAGCACTATAGTGTACACACCATTTTGTAGGGGTGTCCGAATGTACTTTGTGAAAAAGTAGTGCACTCAAAATTACCCACACTGCATCTTAAAAAGCAGTGAGCATCAATGGTCACTAGACAATATAGACAACAATGCATTGCAAGTCACAGCTTATAGCAGCAGGTATAACACAAACATTAAAAAAACACTAAAGATCATGCATTTCAGTAGATATGGTACAGAAAAATAATTAAATATAAAGTGAAGAAATTAAATATTTTCAGACAACTTTGGATTGTATTTGCAACATCTTCAAGTGCACTACGGTTGCCATAGTTACATCTGGTAGTCATGCAATGTCCGACATTGAGAAAATAGTGAGCTTTGTATCCAAATCACTAACCGATTACGGGCACTATATAGTATGCTATGTAGTGCAGCCCTATGTAGTGAATGGGGGGTTAGGACACATTCAGAAACAGTCACAGATTGTAAAACTGAGGAATATAAAGACAAGGAGGAAACTGGTTGCAGATGTTAATAATTAGTAATGTGATGATTGACTGAAACCTGGCCGGAGTGGGTGTGTCTGTGGCAGAGCCTGGTGCAGGTGTAACAGGTTGGTAGTCAAACCTTGTACCAACAGTCAATCTTTTGTTGTGTCTTTGAGCAAGATGCTTCAGACAGAGGGAATGCCTCCGGTGTTGTGGAATGCATGTACTGTGGTGGTTGGAGAGTCTGTAAGTGTGGGCCATCAGCCTGACTGGAGACAACTGTTGCTATACCTGTAGCATTCCATCTCAAACTATGAATGTGGAGGTTTCACTGTAAGCACCTTGAAAAGTGCTGTGTGATTGTAATCTATTATTATTCATTATGAACACTCTCTCGCAACTGTGTCTACCACAAATAGGTTGACAGACCACATAAAGTTCAGAAAGGCTCATTAAGTCAATTGGAATCAGTGAAACCTTAAAGGCATTGAGTAATTATGTTGACTGGACACCAATTTAAATTTCAGCAGGCTACTCATGTGACTGCTTACTAACTTTCTAATATTTAATGACATTTCTCAGTCATGTAAATTTTGCCATTTTATTATTGGGAAACTAAGTTATTATGGACAACTTAACCATCAACTTTCAGGAACAATTTCTGACATGTTATTTAAACTGGTGACAATGTGGGTCGGTGTGAAAGGACTGAGTTAGCTGTTGTTCCCTGGATTCACCTCTAGCACCCGTTAACCTCTCTTAGACATGGCATGTAACACCACTGACTCAGCTGCTACACCTGATCTCTCTGTCCTCTTTTTGTCATTGTCACTGCTCACATGGCATCTTCCTGGGGGATTTACCACCCTATTCGTACTGCAGTGTGACCATCACACACTGTTTTATGAATTGATCCATGATCCATCCAAGACAATGCCTCAGCAGGTTAGGACCTTGTGTCAGTAACAATTGATTTTGTTTAGAAAATTGCTGTTCAAATCTACAGGGAACCAAAATATGAAATGGCAATATGTAATTTAGCTAATCTATAAGTGCTTCTTGCCATCATTATATGAAGCTACGATACACTTGCACCACTATCTTCACTATAGTTGGCACATGCTTAAATAGCATTTTAGTATACAGGTGTCAGCAATGAGTGTAGCGAGTGGAGATGTGAGGTGTGGACCCAAATACAGGCAGGAGGCAAGGAGCAAATTGATTGCAGTATACTTTTTGTTTAGTCCAGGAATGAGGGGACATATACCCAGGTGCCAAAATACCTAATACAAAACCAAGTAAGACTGATGAACCAGTGAAGCTAACAGAAGGGAGTATAAAAACACAGACAGGAATGACAAGACACTGATGGAATAAATTATCTAAACAAAATCAGGTGAAACAAATAAAAAGGAAATAAAGCTAGACAGAAATACATTCAATAAAACAAGAACTGTACCAAAATAAAACAGGAAACTAAACAAATCTAACTCAAACTTTGACAACAGGCATTGCTGCACTGCCTTATTTATTTTTCCAATCATAATCTAAAACTGCTTTTCAGCCAAGTACTTGTGTACAGCTTTTACTGGATCCTGGTTTAGACTAAAGCAAATTATATTATGATACAACACGTTCTCACTCCCAATAAGTTAACAGTCTTATGTCTGTTGGGGACCCTAGGTGTCACATGCCGACTCATTGGGTAACTGTCTATTGCCGTTTTTGAACATGTTGAGTAACCCAACAGATTTACATGGAACTTTCACAAAATCTAAATCACTGATTCAGATGTTATGATAATGGTCTGTATGAGGGTTGAGTGATGCTGAAGATTGGGTGCTTTTCAAAGTATAACGCATCAGCTCAGCTCTGAAGGAGATGACGTTTCTTGTCACTGTTTTAGTTTTCCTAATGTGTATTCAGTATTTCCTTTTTTCTAAATATATTCATCAGTCTTTTCTGAGATAAGTGAAAAGATGTTTCTGACTTGTGTTTATTTCTTTTTTGTCAATCTTTGACCAAACTGATTGAGATGTAAAAGCTTCTTGTGACAGTTATTGAGGAAAAGCTTTATCTTGGATTTTAGGCTTCAAGAACATATTTTTTTTATCTTTTGTTTGATTATCTATGTTTGGTTGGAAGTAGGTTTCTGGAGGCTATGAAATGACAGATCAAAAAGTATTTTCAAAATGTCAACTAAACTTGTGTTCTGGAGTTTGATGCTTTTTAGTTTTTTTCTCTGCAAACATCAGTGTTTTACTGGTGTGATCCCTAACATCTCTTTTAAACTTTCACACAGATAGAGCATTTTTTCTAATGTATTTTGGTTATTTGCATAAATATCTCAACCACCATGCTTTTTAGTTTTAACCTCCCCACTCTTTTACTTCAAGTCAAACAATTACCATTGAGGGAAAAAGGTGTTAGCATGACCTTTTAAAGCAGATAAAACAGGATGACATTCTGTCAGTTTGTCAGATGCGTACCGATTATCACCTCTAAATCTTTGCACCTGTGGAAGATTTATTGAGACATGATGCTCCCCAACTCCAGTTGTTTATATAACATTTTATTTACGTTTATATGCTAAAATTCTTAGTGAATAATGGTAAACGCGTCTAAGGGTTATAAAGCACAACTAATTTGTCACATATAGAAACAAAGGTTTTACTGGCTTTACCTTCAAAAAAATAAAAACATACCCA
Organism: Pseudomugil gertrudae; assembly: GCA_037177535.1. Lineage (NCBI taxonomy): Eukaryota > Metazoa > Chordata > Actinopteri > Atheriniformes > Pseudomugilidae > Pseudomugil > Pseudomugil gertrudae. The sequence goes on along the minus strand of JBAMHV010000004.1, from coordinate 23,662,032 downwards.
GTACAATAATCTCCTTGCAATTAGTCTTTTAGCAGCAGCAGATTAGGATATGTCACTACTTGGAATGTTGGCATAAATAAAAGAGAGGATGGGATTGGAAATCAGCCGAGCAGAGACAGAATGTGGCAAAGACTTCTGAATAAATGCTTAGATGGCAGTTTATGCGTAAATCAACTTGGAGGAATAGTAATGAAAGAGAATGAAGATCAGACTGATTGGCTTAAAAAATTGTAATAAAGAAGGACATTGGACCAGAATCACTAAAATATTAAGAACAAGGTGAGTTTTACAGTAACAGACAGGAAAAGGGATGAAAGGTAAAGTATCAAAGCAGGTTACAAAGGACAAAACTTCCAAATTGAACTGAACTTGAAGTGTCAACTAGCACCAAGTTTAGGTTCAAGACATAGATGCACTCTCAGGACATACATTAAAAAGGTTTTTTGTGTGTTGTTTCTCCTTACTATAGACTGCCATTGCAACTATAAACAATTTTCATAATAAACAGAAGAGAAAGTTACTGCCTTAGTGGTACCTGTGTATTATCAAAATAGATCATGTGCTTTCAATTTCTAATATGGCATTCTCAATCTACATGACACCAGATTAAACATTTCTGGATTTCGCTTTATAAAAGCTTTTAATGTGAACAATGTACATAAAATGAGCAGAGATGCTCAAGGTGGTATGAAAATGGACAAGATTACCTGGATTCATTCTTTTCTTTTAAAGAACTGATACCTCTATATACGAGTGCATTTACACATTTTTTTAAATACAAGCTGTGATTTAACCAAAGTTATGCCTTTAGATACAAGTTTTGATACGAACATCTGAGCCACCACCAAAACAAAGATCCACGACCAAAATATGTGCTGTTTCTCACGTCTCAGGTTCCCGCATCTCACTCGGTTAGTCTTTGTGCAGCTTTGTAAGTAGAGTGTAAAGTAGGGGTACTTGTTGACGACGCTTCTCCAGTACTTGTTGCACAGAGGTCACAGACCGGGATTCTGCTCCTGTTCCTGATTTTGAGGGGGTCCAAGGTGGGGATGCTCCTCCTGCATCTGTTCCTGATTCTGAGGAGATCCCGAGAAGAGACACTTCTGTTTTCCAGTGGGTCCTTGTTGTTGACACTTCTTCAGTTCCTGTTCCCGAGGGGTCCCAGGTGGGAACGCGCCTCCTGCTCCTAAGTTTGATGGGGTTCCAGGTTGGGACACTCATCCTTTGCCTCTGGTTCCTGATTCCAATGGGACCCCACACCCTCCAATCCTGTTTCCGAGGTCGACACTCTTCCTCCTTCGCTTCTGGTTCGTGTCTCTGAGGATACCGCCTCTCCATTGACTTTAATGACTCATGTCCTCAAACCTGAACTCCTGTCCCTGCAGCCTCTAGGCTGACCTACCGAAACTGGACTTCTGCCTTTGTGGCCTCTGGGCATTTTTGGTAAAAAGTAGGCTTTATATAATTTACATTTATGCAATTATGTTGTGATTGCCTGTTAAAGAACCTCTGCTTTTAAAAGCAGCACTTAAAAATAGGTTGATATACCTAAAAAAAATATATATATTTGAAATAATATATTTTGATATGGTAAGAATATTACTTCTTTAGTCAGTTGTGTTCATTTTGAAAAGCTCTCAGATGTGTTCCTAAACAGAGTTAAGTTTCTTCCTCTGCCATTTAATCTTTGAACCATACTGTTTTTGTCATTATAACTTGGCTGTGAAAACTGTCTTAGTAAATAGTTTGTTAAAATTTATTGTGAAAGTTGTCAATTATTGAAAATAGATGAGTTCTTAAAATATAGTTTTTTTTAAACTAACAGGCCAGATTGAGTTCAGTGCGTCATTTTTTATAACTTTTATCTTTGAACATTTTTTAATCTACCTGAAAATATTCCTGTTCTTTTCAAACACTCTCTCCTCTCTCAAGCCCCCCCTTTACTCCTTTAGTCTGTTTTGCCTGAAACGCCATATTTATCAGGCTGTCAATCAAAAAAGATAAAAAAATAAATGACACCAATTAAAATATTTGTGCTTTTCTTCTCTCAGGCGAGTTCAAGCTGTATGCATTACACTCAGTGTTTAGAGAACCCAGTGAAATGAAGTTTCGTTTAAAATAACCCCGTCAGCTTCAGAACAAAAACAGAAAAAAAAAGAACTTATCAACATGTAGGAATAGGCCTGGGTGAAAAGGAGTGCTGCAGGCAGTGTGAGAAAGTAAACATCTTATACAAGTGCAGCCAAGGAGCTCAAAGTCTGGAAGAAACAAATTAAAAAGAACTGTAATGGATGAAAATAAAACTTCAAATAAGCATTGTGAACATTAACTTTGACTCACATTTACTCGTGGCCTTGCTATTAATATGTGTTGGCCATAAATCAATTCAGCACAATGCCAGAATGCTATGTGATGAAAATGAGTTTAAATGCAATAACTGTCAATAACTTTTATATCAAGCTTTAACATACCCCTTTAATCTAAATTTGAAGTTTAAAAACATGTGGGATGTTCCCTTTTCAAACCATATGGATCTGTCACCAACCAAAGAAGACTGGACAGCCAAATTAAACCACATAAATCTCATATACTTAAACGTAATGTTGTGAACTGTGCTGACGAGCTGGGATCTCTGCATGCACACAGAGCGTATTGTCATTGCTGCTGTTCTCAAGTGTGAAATTACGATCAAATTGTGGATGTGTGTTTGTCACTATTGCAGTTGTTCCAGTGACTTCACAAGTGTCATATCTTTAAAAGAAATACCATGGAGGGTTAGACCACAGGCTATGTGCTATAAGGAAAGAAGCGGCAGAGTTTGAGAACAAGAAACTTCAGAAAGGAAAATAATAATAATAATATAATAATTGATTTTCTTCTGCAATAAAAACAATTGAAATTACAATACATAGATTATTTATTTACTTTACTCCTGTCTCATTCAATAGAGTATCCTTAGGAGTTTTAATCTATGATTATATAAAACCTAAAATTTAATGTAACACAGAGTTTGAATAAATACAAATTTAAATCCAGTCTTTTTTTACCATGAAACTGAACTGAATTGAAATAACATTAACCCAAAAATAATAGTTAAGTGTTTGTTTATAATGTACAAAAGTAGTAAAACATTTTTTTGAGTACTAGATGTACGCTGCAAGTGTACTTGTAGAAGTATTCTGTTCCTGTCAACAATAAAAAATGATGTAAGGAAGGATGTAGGTCATTTCTCTGCACCACCTCACATGTATAACAAAACTACAGCTGGTAAAAACTAGCAGCTAACTACACTAAAACTAAAAGTGACTAAAAGCTAATTGTAAAAATAACTAAAATACATAATAAAGTACGGACTAAGATATTTACTTCATGGCTCTCTTTCTACCATTCAGTCTCCTCATAATTAGCTTACTGCTGCTGCTTTGCTGGACACTCCTCTCCCAGGACGTCTTGTATTTAAATAGATTCTTTGCACCGCGACATAGCAGCATATGATGAGACATCGATATGTGACGATATTACAGCTTGGAAGGCAGGGGTCATAGATATCAGCTAAATATCTATATATATACCTTTTATAGTTTTTATTTTAAGGCTGTTTAAATGGGAGTATGCCAATCAAGAACTTCTGGAGTTGAACAACGGCCACTCTGTTTTGAAAGGGTTTATCTTTAGCTTATAAGTAGCAGAAAAAGTAAAGGCTGCGGCTCTAGAATGTATGTGTATAATCTAAAATTTTGCATGTGGGCCTCCATGAGACCTATATGCTAGGTCACATGGTGGTTTTGGCCCACTTGCCGCTATTTGAAGAGTCCTGATATAGACTTACTAATTTAACATTGTAGTGATAAGCGTATAGCCTCTATAATGATATTAATGTACAATATTAATATCTATATTATAGTTTAACATTTATGAACTTCATCATTAGACGAAGTTCAGTTTGGGGCACCACCTTCAATTTCTAAGCTCACTAAGTGCTAAGGGTATCGAAAGAAAACTTATTTATATAACTAAATAATCAGTCTCAAAATGCTACCATCGTAAGTTCTTGTTAGAAGGAACAACTCTCTTCCACAGTAACCACGCTGCAACGACCAATTAAAATATGAAGGAATTTATTCGACCACACGAAAGTCAACATCAAGATAAGCTCAATGAACACATCAAGGATAAGCTGATAAACGTGGATCAGAAAACGGAGAGAGAGAGAGAGAGAGAGAGAGAGAGAGAGGATGAGGAGGTTCTGAATTCTAAGCACAATAAGTATCAGGAATGCAAGAAAATATCTAAGCATTAACCAAGGTTGGAAATATGAAAAGTCTAATGGATGAATTTTTTAACTGGTTTACGAAGATGGAGGATTAATGTAAATATTGGATTGAATTTGAAGTAAATTAAATGTCTTTGAATAGTCTGATTAACTATTAATATTAACTATTAGACACCAGCTGCAATCATAAAGATGGACTAGTCTTACTTCGGCGATGGGGATCGGGAACTCATGCTGGGTTGCAGGGCAGAGAAAGTCCAGGTGGATCGTCTTAGAATTCTTTGGGGAACTCTGCAGATTGAGAGCCCGTCTCAGACTTTCTGGTCCGGCATCCGAAAAGTGGTCCTTGCTCCTTCTCCCAGGAGCGGCGGATCGCAGTTCGAAGAAACAATTTAGGATTGTTTCCTAAAAAGTACTTTTCGTGAAACAGGATGAGAACTCCTCTGGACTTTGCATAAGGATGCTTCCAGTAAAAGTGGGTTGAGCGAAACGGAAAAATGGACTAACAAAGATCTAACAAAAACAAATAAAACACAGCTTTTTTTTCGGTTCGAATGAACTTATTTCTTCATGGTTTCTTTTCTTCTTCTGTTTTTCTCATTTCTGTGCATTTCTCTTATTTCTCAGTTTCTTACTCCACACAGAAAGGTTCCTGGTTGGACCCCCACCCCAGCCGAGGCTTGAACCAGCAACCTTCTTGCTGTGAGGCCACAGTGCTAACCAACTGCGCCACTGTGCAGCCGTAGATTATAATCAAATAAATCATAAAACCATAAAGTGCTTCCTAAAATAGGCAACCAAATTTTCTTGTTGCATATTAAAAAAACATTTAAAAGAAATTTCTGGCCCTAAGCTAATACCTCTCTTACTTACAAATAAAACCCAACAGAATAGTTGTTAAACTGCAGACATAATTCTGAATAGCATGTAATTGATTCTGTACGATGGTCTGTATTGTGCCCAACCTTCTCAGGATGAGTGAATAGAGAGGCATCCTGGCTCAGATGTCACCTGATGAAATAAGATCTGGGTTGCATACTGGGCAACCAGGGTACTGTAGCAACAAGTGGGCTACTGGAACACAAACTAGATGGCACTGGATTAGAGATGAACAAGGCACTGATGGAATGCAGCTATGCAAGTAACCCCAATGAGTGGGGTTACATGAACAGGTTGGGGTTCCAGAATCTTATGTATGAAAAACTGGTTAGCACCTGACCCAGACACAATCCATGAAGAATGAATGTGGATACGGAACACGAGAAAGTGGAGAAATACCAACACAATAAGGAAGAACTAGAAAAGTTAAGTTTACAGTGAAGTCACCGAAGTACTGGGCCATGAAAAGCTTTTGTTTAAATTAATGAGGACCAAATTACTGAAAACATTTTAATAGACTAAATAATTATCCCCCTGCTTTTGCAGCTAAGCATGCAAGTTTGAAAATGGTTAAGCTGTGTTGGTGTGTTTTCTTTATATATAAATTCCTTCATATTTATACTCTGATGGCTAGTGGTGAGTACCTTGTACTCTAAAACTTTAGTGCTTTTAAAACTTTAATTTGCACATATTTTGGGCTTCTGTGAATAAAACCTCCCACTGAACCATATTACATGGATTCCTTCTTAAACTCCCTTCCCTGTATGCACTCTGCAGTTCAGTAGTCATAAAGCTTTTTTTTATTATAGCATGAATAACAAAACTAACAATGCACATATGATGGAGTTACACAGGAAAAGACCCTGTCAAATTATAAGGACACAGACAGGCTCTCATGCAAATATAAACACAGCATAACATGTTTAACTGCAAAAAAATGCCAGAGGTGTGTGGAAGTGAAATGGAAAAATGATTTTGTGCAAACAATGTGTTGCTACCTTTAATTTTATTTAAATATAATTTTTTTTTAAAAGAATGAATTTACATACAGCCTTGAGCAAAGTATGACTTATAAGAGGGAAGTCCATGAGACTTTGAGCACCACAGCACATGCACCAGTTCCTCTCTACTGTTCATTTTTTTTGTTATGTAGCACTGTCACAGATATACACATTTTCACACTTTTACAAGTGCAGCTAAGTAACACCCTCTGTCCTATCTGTGGTCCACAGGAATGTTAACCCACTGCCTTGAAAGCAGTGATAAACTGACCAATCACTCATTCATTTTCCAAACAGCTTATTTCAAATCAGGGTCACAAGGCTAAAGGGAGTCTATCCCAGCAATAAGCAGGCAAGAGGCAGGGTGCATCGTGGACAAGTCTCAAGTCCCTTGTAAGGCGGCTCTGCCTGCTGTAGAAATCGTCAGCACCGTAAAAAACCCCCCCAAAAAAAACAAAAAGGAGATAAAGAGGGATTTTCCCTAAATTTAGGGATTGACATTTTTTAAAACCATTTTTTTAGTTCTGTGACAAAATGGCGACCTGTCCAGGGTGTACCCTGCCTCTCGCCTGCTAACTGCTGGCATAGACTCTAGCTTCCCTGCAACCCTGAATTGGACTAGGTGCAGGGCCGGATTTAGGAGGATGAAGGCCCCTGGGCTTGAGCCAATGTGTGGGCCCCACTTAATCATAGTAATCTAT
>JBAMHV010000004.1:23636889-23648819 GCA_037177535.1 Pseudomugil gertrudae | reverse complement strand
GCAGCTGGGATAGGCTCCAGCCCCCCCGCGACCCCGCTCTGGGAACAAGCGGTTGAAAATGGATGGATGGATGGATACTGTTGCACTCAATGTTAGCTTCTCAGAATGAGTGACGGTCAAATTAATAAAATGTAAATAGCAGTGTTTCTGCTTACTGCTGCTTTTCATTTGCTCAGCTCTGTTTAATCTATGGGTATCTTATAGAGATGCTGAAGTAAACCTGAAAATCAAAGATACATGAGCTTACTGAATTAAGCTGATAATTGTATGCTTCCTGCTCTTAATGTGGCATATGTGTCTGTCAGCAGATGCATGTGCAGCTTTAAGCTACTCACATTAACCCTGCAGACCTCAGGCATGAGGAGCTTACTTGAAAGCTTTTTAAGGTGTATAAAGTACTGCACATGAACAAGAACAGCACATTACGATCTGAGTCAATACACTATAAGGTGAACATAACTCATGGGAAGGTTGCTGCTTGATAGGTCACTGCCTGCACGGTGAGGTTTAGATGGTGTTTTTGGAGAATCAGTTGTTTCACAGAGCCATCTGTCCTGTTAACCGTTTCCATCCACAAGACGTGATAGTCTTTCAGTTCATTAACTTTTACTGTGGAGCTGTGTGACAAGTCTTTTGTGTTCTTTTTTTGTGAGAAAATTCTGAGTAAAGTGTAGTGTTTGAATGTAAAGAACAATGTTGGTCAGTTTTGCGGTTTGTCGTGAACAATTGCTAAACGATGCATCTGTACTTTTTCTTTTAACATTTCATGATTTAGCCAACGAGTGAGAAGATAATCTGGGGTTTGTGTAAAAAAAATCAAACTAATTGGATTTTGAATAGATGTTTATGGTGAATAATCAGAAGTTAGGTAGTTTTACAGATTACCCTTGAAGTATCACTTAGTGATGGAAGTTCAGTTCTTTTCAAAGCTTTTGATGCAGTTCTTTTAGAAGAGTCAGTTCTTTTGGCTCCCATATTACTCTTCACATAGTTTCACGCAGCTTTCATTTTGGTGTAATTTTACAATTATGAGTATTTTTGTTGATACATATTTTTTATGCATTTTTTAATCAGAAGAGTTGTTTTTGTGCATTTTTCATTAGAGAATAATTATCTTTCATATTTAAAGTTTTATTTAAAACTTAAACAACTGAAGAATCAGCTCATCTCATTCACTATAGAGAACTCTCTTGGTATATTGGTTTATTCATGAACAACACAAACTAGTTGTAGGTTTTCCTCATCTTTTACTATCTTCAATATTTGTATGATAAACATCTGAATTTTTTGAATGAATTCTGCATGTTTGTTAGACTGCAGCTTACTCATGTGTAATCTGCTCTCGTACTTGAGTGTACCATTATGGCATCATGTAGCAGTGTCTTTCCTGTGTTTACCACAGAAACTCAGCAAAGAACTTCACAAATCTGGAAACACAAATCATTCGGTTATAAAGGACTATTTCCACAACAAGCCTACATGGATCAATGCGGAACATAAAGCAGTAACTGACCTTGTGCAGGTGATGTGCAAGTATAAACCCAGCTTAACGAGATAGATTCAGGCAGTAGTCCATAACATTTAAAAAGTAACTAGCATTGGTGGGAGTAGTATTTCATTGTTGAACACACTCAGTTATTGCTATGAGTCATGTTTCATAACATTAACAAGCCTCATTTGGAGTCTGCATGTGGTCGCTGCACTCCGGGTGTCAGCCCCACCTCTTCTCTGTCAAAGTTAGATCTCACACACACATACTACAAGTTCTATCTTATTGGTACTACTATGCAGTCATACATATATACATGTATGACCTCTCATTCGCAATATGACTTACTGGCACATTCATATACATCCAGCTTTCACTTGGAATACTGTTATCACTGATTCTAATAAGTATATGGTGTCTTGTATGTATGTGTATGACATTTTAGTATAAAGTATGCATCAACATTTCACTAGCATGTATTTGTGAGAGTTGATTTTACATGTGTGCAAGCGTTTATGGAAGTATGCATGATTTCAGAGGCATGTGTGAGAGTTAAGGATACATTATAATGGCACCTCAGTGAAACAAAACAGCTCTGCATGATTGTCTTTCTGGAGCTAATTTGATCTCCAAAAAGGGTAAAGAAATTGGTTTATGGTGAAAGAAAAAAAGAAGCTAAAGACAGGTGTACACAGAAGGATGGAGACTGGATGAGAAGATGGGTGAAAGGGGAAATGGAAAGATGGATAGAACGATGGATGCATGATAAGGTAGGAGGGTGGGGGAGTTAGTGGCATCTATAAATAGGTGAATGAATGGATGCAGAGCCGGTTGCTGGCTGAAAGAGTGGATGGGTGGATGGATAGATAGATGAATGGATGGATTGGCAGGAAGATGAAGTCTTGAGGTGAGGAGAGATATTAAAAGATGAATGAATACAGAGCAGCTCCCCCTCTGCACTTCTATTTCTTTTCCTTTCCTCGAGACCTACCTCTCTCATCTTAGTCTACATTTCACTCGATCATTGTTTCTTCCTTGTGTTGCAAACGCTCTCTCCTTCTCTTTCCCCCTCTTTTATTCTGACCAGATGAGTAATAGCTGAGGCACTGTGGTTTGACTGATTAATGCACTCAGAGCCCAGGGAGGTGGAGCACAACAAACAGATGGGGGAGGGAGAAGGAAAGAAGAAGAGAGTTTGGAAAGAGTAGGTGAATGAGTGCTCACATGCGAGCGTGAGCCAGAAATGTAATTCTGCCATTTGAAAGCCTCTCACATCAACTAGTTTGATTCTTAAAAGGAGGTGCCCTACCCTTCATCAGTGGAAGTGTTCTCTCTTTTCCAGTTTAGAACAATCATGCTCAGTGCACTTGTACTGTACAACCAATCAGCCAGCAGTGAAATTCATGGGAGGGAGATGGAGAAATGTTCAGAAAAAAGCAAAAGAAAGAGTTTCTAAAAAAAAAAAGATACCATAAAAAGACAAATTACAAAGAGCTTGGTGTAGTTTTTCAATCATGAGCTGGGAGGTGACTGCATAGTATCTCTGTACACACCCTTTTTGGCACCTCCTCTCTGTATGTAACAGTCCCTGCCTCCATCTCATCTTTGGTACCCCTAATAGCTCATTCCTGTCTTTTTTTGTGCTGCTGCATCTTAATGATGCATCATACAGAAAATCAGACCCCACCTGCCATTTGTTGATTGCTTTTATATTTAGAAGATTGAAAGCACGACCATCCTTCCTATATGTAGCTTTAAATCCTGGTATCATTCCAATCAAGCCCTTAAGGTTAAACTAAGATTAATGGGCCATGACGAAAGTTTCTGTATTGCCATTAGTTAGCCCCCTCATCCTGGTTTGATGGAGAGGAAATAACCATCATTGTATTTAAAGGTAAATGCTTTTGGACTTAACTCACATGTAGTGATCATCATAATAAATTATTATACATATCCATCCATTTTCTACTGCTTATTCCCCGAATGGGATGACTCTATCATAGGGCCAACACATGATGACATGTGGCTAAACATCACTGGTTAGATTTGGCAGGGGTCCAGAGAAAACTCCATGATTTTAGAAAAGTCATGCAATGAGGCAACATTTATTTTATTGACCTCCGAGTGGCGTAACCGGGTGTCATTTTCTTCAATATGAATAATATCTTTACTGCATTTATGTTTATCCTTGGCCAGCAGCTTTCTTTGATTTGACAGCATTTGACTATTATCCCTGATGTTTCTAATTCCATATTTTTAACTATAGAGCTCAGTTTTATGTTTCTCACTATTAAGAGAACTTTGAGAGAGACTTTATCTAAGGTGGTGGTGATGTAAAGGTGCAAATAGGGCAGTGGGTAGAAATCTGCTGTGAAGCAGGAGTAAAGAACAGCATGAATCCACGAGCCTTGCTGCAGGCGCAGCATTCGGGCACAGGAGGAGGAAAAACCTGCGGTGCCAGTGAGCTGCCAGGCCAAGACTCGTCACCCAAGGGGGGAAATCCTCAAGGCTGAGAGAGTCAAACTAACAAAGTGGCTGTTTGGTGGAGGTGCATAAGAGTGACACCCGACTCTTGCTCACAAGGAACCAGGACTTTGGTTGGGATGGTGCTGTGCTGGCTGGAACTTAAGGTCTGCTTCTGTGATGGGCCAGCAACCTGTGGAAGGACCTCAGCAGCGGGATAGCATCCATATTATTAGGCTCACCAGGGGACACTGCTCTGACATCTGCAGCTGCACGACAGAGAGCAGGGACGTCAGGCATCTGGACTCCAGTTGTAGATTATTGACAATAATGGTATCAATTATGATCCTAGCCTCTCAGATCTGGTGCAAAATGGATATCTGTGATTCTAGTTTTTTTTTCAGACAGGCCTGTACAACCAACACTACCAGAGGGAAACTGAGAGGTAAGTAATGTTGGTCGCTAGCTAACAGCAGCTAGGCCTGAGATTTTCCCACTCTGTGATTAGGACTTTTTAGGAAACACGAGGAATTCAATGATTGGAAAAAGAAAAAGTTCTTCTTCGATGTTAAAAATTTACTTAAAATAGCCACTGATTTTAAAATGAGTTGCCAAAGGCATCAAAACATTAATTCACAGAATTTATACACAGTTTAGGTTGGACTCATTGTCATTTTAAGAAATAAATGTGAAATTGGCCTGAAATTTCACTAACAAGTTTTTTTTCAACAAGGTTGAAAAAGAAGCAAATTCGATTTAGAAAAGCTTTTTTGCACTTAAAGTTTGATGCTGAGATCAAGCTAAACTGTGAAGCCATGTGCTTGGTCTAAGTAGAATATTAGAGAAATCTGTGTCACACCATGTCAGGTTGCTCTATCATTTCTCACGTTGACATTAATATGCATAATTTAACAGTGCATATTTTTAACAATTTTTTTGCCAATGTAATTATTTGATCAGGGCATGCATGCTAATTTGTTCAGATAACGATGACTTTTTACTTTGGAGACAACCAGCAATATCCTTATGTTATGTTGCAATCATCATCATCTGCTATTTGTATCCACACTCAGAGCAGAGTTGTTTTAGTTATACACTACAGTACCACTAAAAAGTTTAGACAGTTTTCCATTATATCGAACAGGCCTGTACAACCAAAGTGTGTCCAGGGCTGCACGGTGGCACAGTTGATTAGCACCGTGGCATCACATAAAGAAGGTTGCTGGTTTGAACCTTGGCTGAGGGGAGGTCCAACCGGTAACCTGTGTGGAGTTTGCATGTTCTCCTCTTGTTAGCGTGGGTTCTCTCCGGGTACTCCGGCTTCCTCCCACAGTCCAAAGACATGCACCGTGGGGATAGGCTGATTGGAGACTCTAATTTGCCCATAGGAGTGAATGTGTGTGTGCATGGTTGTTTGTCTATGTGTGTTAGCCCTGTGATGGACTGGCGACCTGTCCAGGGTGTACCTCGCCTCTCGCACGGTCAGCTGGGATTGGCTCCCGAATTTAACTGGGCACAATTTTAACTGAAGAGTAAGCCAGTCAAAATGAAATGAAAGAGAACAGAATACAATTTTTATTGAAGATCTACTTGGAACTTTACCTCTGTAATTGGACATTTATTTCCTAAATGCTCCAGAAACCTCATGAGTTTATCCCTTCCTGGAAAATTGTCCATGCAGGTACAAACTTCTGTTCTGTCACAGCTGTTTTGACTTGGCTGATGATTGAAACAGAAATTCCAACACCAGTATTTGCAGCATTGTTCAAACTGTGAGGCACAGAGTATTATGTAACAAACTAATCTGACTCTTATATATAGAATTTGGGTGTCTGAAATAGCTCATTTCTCTCTCTGGTCTGGATTCTGTAACTCAATGAATTCTCTTCTTCAGCACCTCAATTTTTGGTTGAACTGCTGGCTTATTTTTGTCATGTTTGTTTGCTCATTGGTATGCAATAGAATAACACTTTTGATTTATAGCACAACATTTGAGAAGTTGCAGATACTGACTTGAGTTTGCGAAAAATCTGAAAGAAAATATAATTCATGCATACAGCCTTGCTGCATGAATTCAAGTTATTTGTACACAACCTTACATTGCTAGATGCATTGTGAATGTGTCTTATCACCTTCACTGCAAAAAGGGTGAATTACTTCATCTGTAATGTGTTAAAAGTAAATCCTGCACCTAGACTGAATAATTTAGATATGGCTGCATTTGCTAAATAAAATAAAGTTTATTGCTCTGCAAATGTCTGTAGATTTACTGATAAATGTGACTGCGTCATTTAACTAAAATTTAATGTAGTGGATGAGAAATGCCCTCATCAAGAATATTACCAGACCTAAGGTCAAAAGAAAGAAGGAAAGAATCTTTATTTTTCCAAAATGAAACAATTTTGGCACATCAATTAATGAAGCACATTTTGTCATTAAAATGTGACCCAGTTGATGCTGCAGGATTTGAACAACAATTTACAAATGATATTTGAAAAATCTTAAAGTGCTCATGACATAATTTTGACTTTATGCTCGTTTGCAGTACAAATGAGTAAATTGATGGATCTATACAGTCAGCTTGTTACCAGCCGAATGAATATCTGTCGTCAGTGGGAAAGCAGCTTGCTGCTGACAAAGATTTTACACACATTAAGAATGCGTCCGGAACCTCTGATGATGGTTCCAGCACATCTAGTTTTGTTTGTGTGGTAATCCAGTTCAAGTTCTAGAGAGTTCAGTTGATACAGAGGAGTATGAGGGAAGATGGAACCATACTCAGTGGTTTCCATGCCCCGCGAGTCAGACTGAATCTGAGAGTGATGGTGGAGAGGCAAACCGGCCTGTTGCAGCAGCAAGCACATGGCAGAGGAACACAGGTTGGTATCCCATTGTTACACATGTTACAACAAATATGACTTATTGGAAACAAATTTTAAAAGACAATCATAGCAGTGTACTTGGATAGACGCTGTGTGGGCTAAATGAATAACTGCAATTGTTTTAATAAAGACATCGATTCATTGTGCATTTGACAGTAATAGGACAGGTTTTGTTTTTTTGTGTAAAAATATGTTTTTTTTGTTTGTTTGTTTTTTATGTGTGCCAGTGAGATCTGTGTGTGAGCATGACCACATTGGAAACATATTTGCTGCAAGAAGCAGGACAAGTTGAAGCAGACAATTCCTTTATCCCCGATCATCACAACTCCTCCCCCCGATGTGTATGAATGAACCATCTTAACATGCAGTGCAACACAAAGGCTGTAACTATTTATCGTTTATCATTTATTGAGTGTTTGCATTGATGTCACTTCATGTCCTGGTGAGAAGCGCCACAGTGCAGTCAGATTTGCCCGAATGGTCGAGTATTTTTAGCTACAACAATTCTATGCAAGCAAGCTATTATATAAATCATGGAGAAAGACTTTTTGGTTTACAAAACATGAAAAAAAAGTAAAAAATGTTGAGCACTTATAGAGAAGGAGTGCTGGACACGTGGGAAGCACAACCCAGTGAGTGTGGAGAAATATTAGCTTTAGTGAAATTGTTGTGTAGCAGACATAGCACACAGTTAACGCTTCTGTTTGGATGCGTTTTATTCAATAGCTGGCTCAGGCAGATCACAGTCTTAGCACAGCGTTCACTTAGGGATACTCCTGGTGGAGAAGTAGGAAAATGAGATATGCTTGGCAGTGCTACATCTCTTGGGGATGAAAATGCAGTTTTTGAGAAATACAATGTATTGCAAAGGAACATCATTAGTAACAAAAAAAAAGAGCAAAGAACAATAATGACATTTGTTAGTAATCTGGATGTTTTTGAAAATCAAAACCAAATTTCAATCGTTCAGGCAGGCAGCTGAATACCAGAGATTATTTCTGATAATGCAAAATAATGTGATTTTCCCAATGTGCAACATGAGAATTTGTGTGTTAGGATACATTTTTTATACCATTACAAAAGGAAAATAGCTTTTTTTTTTCTTTCTGGCAAAAGAATTTGAAAAAAAAGTGCTTACATCCTTCCTTTGGTTTATTCTAATCATCTCCAGAACATTTCAAGAATTCAGTAAGTAGGGGTCCTTATCAGCTATGAGTGAAAAAATAGCCAAAGATACAGATTTAAAGGACACAATTCAAAAGACATGACTGTGACATAAAATGACACTCTTTTTTCCTTTCATCAATGACTGGTGTACAAGTTCCTAGTGCTTTCAGGGTCTTCTGTCTCTATGGAGCTGGAAAAAGGAAGCATAGGGAAATGTTGGAACCAAATCTCTATGTTTTGACAAAAAATAAATAAATAAAAAAAATTGATGAGCTTATTTAAAGGGTTCAACATCTTTGTTAAACTGCTGTTGGATCTTTGAGTGAACCTCAGCCATCTACATTAACAAGGGGACTGCATCATGACTGACCCAAACGTAACAAAGCTGCATTACGTTTCTGTATCAAATGCACAAGTAGTATTCAGAGCACATGTCAAGTGCCAGCCTTCTATCTCCAAATCTCCTGGTCCCTTATGACTCTGAACAGAAACAGGAGACTGTATGAACTAATGTTGTGTGACAGTGGACCACTTGGTGGCACTGTGGTATTGGAGCCTGAAAGCAAAAGCCATTTTACCCTGAATTCTTCTCTACTCATTGTAGTTTTAATGATGGTGCCCAAAATTAGTGGAGGATGTGAGAGGAATAGGAGCTGCAAAGGTGTAAAACACACAAAACATTTGAGGTGAAGATGAAGGATTGATGAAATGATAGAGAAACAATATAGAGGGGATTTGGCATATCCAGTTACACATAAAGGGAGCAGGCATGAGATATTTTGCAACATATCCTAAACCTCATTTCCATGCCTAAGCTTTTCTGCCTCTTTTAGAGTACAAGGGATGCTGAAACCTGGGGTGATATAATATAACAGCAGCACATAACCATGACTACCCGCTTTCAAAATGCCACATCTCTAATAAGAGCATGCAGCAAAGCTCCCTTTTTATGGCAGATTTTCAGATGCAGCACCCTGCAATTAACTGTCATTCCCTCTGTGTCTCAGTTCCAAAGGGATGAAAATGGCGATAATAATCCTCCATTAATGCTTATCGCATTCATGATCAGTGAACAAGATTTCATGAACAAAAGGGTTCAAATTAAACCTTTGCCTCTTTTTAAAGTCTGTTTATCTATGGATGACGAGTGTAAAGCTTCAGTTCACACAAGCAAGCTGCAGGAGCATGAAGCTCATATAACATCCATCAATGCATAAAGTCTAAAATAGTGAAATAACTTGGAGGAAACTTTGGCTTCACTTGAAGTATACTTCAAGTGCTGTCTATAGACAGCATGTTGGTTGTTAAGGAAAGGTTAGCTATCTCTTTTGAACCATATTGAATTTGTGAAATACTAAAAAAAAGTTAAACCTGTACTGACCTTCACAGCAAAGTCAATGTCGATATCTAACTGCTGAATGTGACCAGCAGACAGGATGCAACATTTACTTACATTTACAGTTCTGTTTCTGGTAAACAAAGAATTGGCTTTTGTTGTGTGGAATTGGGCTGTCTGCAAAAATGGAAGTATGGATTCTGTTAGTACCTACGCGACAGTACTCTTCTGGCCTGGGAGTACTCTACTCGACTGGTTTTCCATTACAAGTTGTGATCCTCTAATGTGGGAGGGGTCCCCCGTGCAATGCGACTGTCTAGATGCTTTGCCTGGAGTCTGCAGAACACCACAGAAGAAGACGAATACCATAGAAGAAGACCAACACAAAGATAGAAGACTTCTCCGGTAACTTTTTACCTGGGGCTCGGATTATGGTTATTTGTGGGAAATAGACTCCGGGAATAAATCAAGAGAAGTCGTCAGAGGGGAAGACAAAACAACCTGGATTAAATTAGACCAATCACTAAACGCCAGCCTGTTGACGTCACGCTACCTGCATGGCCCAACATGCTTGGAAGCACAACAAAGTAAGTACAGAAAATGTAACTGCACGGTTCGACAAACCCTAATGGAAACGCTCTGTTTCTGGGGATAGTCGTTAAGGCCAGGTAAAGTAGGTACTAGTGGAAAAGCGCCTTAAGGTGTCTAATGTGTCTTAGAACAAAAAGAAAAAAAATTCAGAGTCTGCACACTTCAAAGTCATTCATCAACCGCACACGTCATACTGGCACACCAAGTACTGCCCTAATTCAAAGACTACTTCGAATCCACACTTCAAATGCGCACTTCGTTTGGGACCGAATTAGCTTAAAATGAAGGGTACATGCTATGTATCCTTCGTGGTCTTTGATCACCCAGAATTCATTGCGCTAGATAGAAAAAAAATAAGCAGCAGTCCATTGCCTACAAGGTTGTCCCATGAACACATTTAAATTTTATTACATGCGTGTAACGAGGATTATTTGAGGAAAGCTGTTCTGGGCCGCCTCCTTCATGTTTATAATTTAGACACTCAGGTAAATAAAAATAAACATTGAAATATCTGGCTATTTTTTGTCATATAAAAAATAATTTAATGTTTTTTGTGGAAGAATAGGCTCATTACATGGATAAATATACTATATGACATTGCTAGGCAATGCAGGACTGGAGAACAATGAGTAATTCTAATACACTAGGCTGTCTTCTTTTAAACGACAGTCGTTTCAGAGTGTGCAAACTACGAAGAAAACTTCATAGTCCATGTTGTCTGCATACTTTGAAGTGTTCAGATCATGAATTTAGACACAGCTGTAAATTTTTTTTTTCCCAATCTGTTGCATCCAAGACTTCATTCACACTAATCATGTGCAATACTTTTCTTTCTAATACCAAGTAAATTTTAAGCCAGTATTAGTGATACCAATCCAATAATAAGACTTACCTATTGAGTATCACTTTCCTCCATCCTGCCCCTGGTCACAACCAGATGTTTTTTCACCAACAACCAACCTTCTCCAACTTTATAGAGTTCAGTTAGTATTTTAAATATCACTTATTTGTATAATTTTTATTATATTGTTATACCCAAATACCTTCTTTCTATAAAATCATTTAAGCACTGGGGGTATGTGCTCAAATTTTTGAGTACCTGTTAAAGGATGACCAGCTGAATTCTGAACCAACAGGAGGCGGTGTGGATAAGACTGAGTAACTGTCAAAAGAGAGTCGGAATGATCTAGGCAAGCAAAAAATAAAAGCATGCAAGACCCTGCAGAATCATTAAAAAGAAATAGTTTGATCTTGGCAAAAGACCTCAAAGTAAAACAGCCATTTTTTTATACCAAAATTAACTTTTAAATTATTTAAAAAAAAACTCCCCGGAGGCTTTTGACAGAGTGTTTGAGATACTTAGAGATGAAGCCAAGATCACTAAAGGTGTGGCCCCAAAAAAACAATGAGCAATGTCATGCTGGTTTTAACATCCTGTAAGGCTAGCAGGGTCAGAGACTAAGGCTGTGTCAGAATGTGCACCCTATGCCCTATATAGGGCCAGATTTACTAAGATCTCAATTTGCATGTACTAATTTGCGTGTGGAGTCTAGAATTTAGCGTGTGGGGTGGGACCGTGGTTAGTACGCGATTTACTAAAATTGCTCACGCAAATGACTGCGGGCGCAAAGTGTCGGAGATACTCCTATTTAAATGAAGATTTAGCGTGTGTTGTAGTCCATGTTGCTTGGCTATATTATGCAGCAGGTGACAATCCGATCCAAACAACAGAACCTGCTCTTCAGGATTCTGACGGTGCGCTCCACAATATTCCGTGTGTGGATATGAGTATCGTTGTACCGGGTCTGAGAACAGGTGTCAGGAGGAGGGGTATAGGGGGTATGCACCGTCATCTTAAAAATATGAATCAATATGAAAGGTGTTCCTGTTTTGTAATAAGATTATTGTTTTACAAATGATTTACTCAGCTATCTCCAAACTCATCATCCCTCAACTTGGAACATAGAACACTGTTTCTGAAAATAAAGGAATCGTGTACTGA
>JBAMHV010000004.1:23626027-23636789 GCA_037177535.1 Pseudomugil gertrudae | reverse complement strand
GTTAGTAGATCAGTTTGTACTTTTTTTAGCGTGAGCAATGAGTTTGCACGCGTTTTAGTACACGCAAACCTTTAGTAAATCTGGCCCATAGTGCGCTATAAAGTGGACAGCCATTTTTAGGGGTGTCTGAATGAACTTTCAGAAAAAAAGCTGTGCCCTCAAAATTATCCACAATGCATCTTGAAAGGTAGTGAGCATCAATGGTCACTAGCTGGGTTAATAAAGGCAAGGCATAGCAAGTTAACTTTATTTATATAGCACCTTTCAATATAGACCACAATGCATTGTGTGCCACAGCTTGCAATGGCAACTATAATACAAACATAAAAAAAATTTACAAAACACTATAGATCATACATTTTTATTCTGTTTTCATTGAAAAGATATGGTACAGAAAAATAATTAAATATAAAGTGAATAAATAAAATATTTTCTGACAACTTTGGATTGTATTTGCAATGACATCTTCAAGTGCGATACGGCTGCCATAGTTACACCTGGTAGTCATGCGATGTCCGACACCGCGAGAATAGTGAGCTTCGGTGTCCGAATCACCAACAGAATGAGGGCACTATGTAGTGTGCTATATAGTGCAGCCCTATGTAGTGAATGAGGGGTTAGGGCATATGGTGCACATTCAGACACAGCCTGGTTTTTTTTTGTTTAGTTAGTGGAACAGATGTCGGTAACATCAGCATAGAGTTGGTAGGAAATATATTTTTTAAACTGATTTTAATTTACTTATATAAAGAGGATAAAAGTATATGAAGAATAAACCCTTGAGGAACTCCTCAAGAAAGAGAGGCAGTGAAAAGAGCAACTTCTACCGGGGGTGATTGAAAACATCTACCACTATGCTGTGGTCTGTTGTGTCAAAGGCAATGCACAAGTCTAATAGTACTATTATAGCAGCGTCACTTTAAGCAGCGTCCGTGACATGTTGCCTTCATCTGCACTGCAGGGCCCTCACAACAGTAAGACAGACACCTCAGTGCAGCAGACTAAACCAAGACACATTCAGTCCTGGTTTAAATCCAGGCTAAATGCTGTGTCAAAAAAAGACACCATATAATGATTAAAAACAAGTGTCAGGCCATGAACTGGATCAAATGAGAGAGGGGAGGGCAGAACAAGGACTTTGCTGACTCAAGACAAAAAGTTAAGTACTGTAGCTTGTAGATTAATGATTGAAAAGCCACAGAGCCACTAACTCTCTCCATAGCTGCAGAGGACAGCTTGAGCTTTATTGTGCTCTTTAAAATAATATCTTCTACCACCAGAAAAAAGATAAAACTGACTTATGTAAAATATGTGGGGAACCATTTTGGTTGAGTTCAGGGAAGGTTGTACATCAAATATGTGGGTGGTAGAAAAATTGTATCTCTACTAATGTGTAGCTTGTCTTTTCCTTTTTTATTCAAAAGTCTACATCACTAAGTGAGATGACATAAACAGACAATTTAACAGAGCGTAACACATTCAACAAGGCTTATCTAGTGTGTCTGTGTTTCACTACATTACCATATGTAGGTGCATGTTTTGGCAGCAAATGCCAGTTTTCCACAACATTTAAATTGACAGTGATTTGCAATAATCTCTTGTTATTTAGAGACTTAAAAAACATCTTAAATATTTCTAAAACCACAATTTTGCCTGCTTTCTTTTACAGAAAATTATGAGTTAACTCTCATAACACAGTTGTTATGGTTGCATAGAAGATATGTATTTCTTGCCAGAAATACATATGACAATGTGTGGCACTTATTCTTATTTTAGAGATATTAGGTCTGGTATAAAAAGCTTAAACTGTGCTCTTAATGACATATTTTTCAAAGAATAACCCAACAAAAGTTTAACTTGTAAGCTTGCACCTGAACCTGTCTAATTTACACCCTTCTATATTCGACAATTACATATAAAACACTGATGAATCACATTAGGGCAATGTAAACTGGAACATTAATCATGTGTAAGGCAATCAGAGATAATTTATGGCTTCTCCTGTGTTTCCAAATGATCTCTCTCCTGTCCCTGATTGATCCATTATTTGGTCGTAAGCAGAAACATGTTTGCTGCATCAATCAAATGATTAATCACAAATAATTGCTGTGGCAGCTGAACATAATATACAGTATGTGTGTGTGTGTGCGTGTGTGTTATGTTGGCTGCAGTCAAAAGCAAAAGGTAACTGGTGTTTTAGACAGTTCTTCATTCTCAGACTCTGCTGTTCCTGCAGGTTTCCTGAAGTTGTTCACAGTGTACAGTATGTCCTTGTGGTATCTGCTAAATCAGATCTAAGTACTGTGATTATTTTTTCTCCTATTACTAGTTCATCATTAAAAGCTTTGTGGAAGGGGGTGCATGACGAAGAATATCATTTGAATCTGAATTAAGACAGTGATGATTGTAATTATTATTTCCTTTACCTCCCAAAGTATTAATGAGTCAGGTTATGTCCCTATGAATATGGGCTTTTGCAACACTGAGTTTTACCTTCCTGTGCTCCTAATATTGTGTCCAGATAGCAGCATTAATAAGTCAGTGGAATTAAAAGGTGAATAAACGTGCTTCTATTTAAACCTTAATTCAGAATGAATGTTTTCATGTAAACTTATTACATGATAATAATATTTTAATTTAGAATTAGTAAATTCTTAAAATTAAAAAACACCATGTGACCACACCCAAGGTAAATATATTGTTAACATTGATTCTACTTTGTTGTAAAGGCATCTGATGTGTAATTTGTCATGTTATTTTTACTGTTCTTCAACAGGTGCCAAATTCAAATAATGTCCCCTTGAGGGGAATTAGTGGACAAACTTAACAATAAGAAGAAAAGAACTGTGCCCCGAACGCATAATTAACTGTTTTACATTGGGGATTTTACTCCTATTTTTTCCATCTGCAGTTATTAAAAACATAATAGTAAAATAAAAATGTAAATACAAACCTGTCAATATACAGCAAGAGTGCAAATTGGGGTCTTCTTACATGACCTTAATTTCACTGACAAATCCCTCTTTGAAGTGTGAGCAGACATCCAGTCTGTCAGTCTTCCCTTCATGAACTTTTACAGAATACAAAAGAGGTTCACTTAAATATCAAGAAACCCAATTTCTGGCCAGTTAGTGCTGTCCTTATAGAAATACTTTGGTTGTTTACAAAGATTACTCCAAACATCAAAAGCATTTTATCTTTTGAGATGATATTCATCTATTTTTACCCCATTTTCACAATTTCTATGAGCATCGATAATAAATGTTTCACCGCTGATGGGAGGGTGGTAGACGAAGCATTGATGTGCAGCATTCCCTCGATATTCATCTTTGTTTCATTTCTTTACAGTGTCTTCTGACGCTGTAAAGTTAGCTCTTTTTATGAGCTGTAAATGTGTTTGAAATACATTTTTTTTAATATTTGGAGATCCTATCATTTGCATATAGACATAGTATTGGGCAGGGATGGTGGGAACATGCCACAGCATCTCCTGAGTTGTCCTTGTCATCATCCATCAAACTGAACAAGTGAATGATCCATATGATGGTAAGTCTTGGTTTGTTTATTGCTGATGTAACTGATTGTTGGAGCTATCGCTCACTCCAATTACAGAATAATGAATAATCCTGATTTTCATAGTAATGGTTTATCACTGGGCCTTGTGATAGACTAGTGTCCTGTCCGAAGTGTACCCTGTCTCTCGCCTGAATGATTGCTGGGATAGGCTCCAGCTTCCCCACAACCCTTAATTAGAATAAGCGGGTTAAAAAATAACTGACTTGTTTATCACTGGATTTATGTTTGTTAGTGGGCATGGTTTCCTTCAAGGTTTCATTAAGTTAATTAATATAAGGCATGTATTTCTTGATTAAACTAGATATCTGCTGAAAAAAGTAATTAAAACTACTTTCCTGCCAAAATAATACTCATCTGGAAAAGCATACCAACATACAGTTTAAGTAATTTATAATTTATTCAGCTTGTTTGGATGCCCAGTTCACCCATTTTATGATGCTGGAAATTACAGTAACATACATTTATTCAGTTAAACTACTCACCCCTCTGTCTCTCAAATCTCTTATTTTTGTACCTCCCTGTTTTGGCTGTCCTTCAGCCTAGCTCTCCAGCTCTTGTACACTCAGATCAGTAGTGGTTTTACACCTCTTCTTGTTAGCTTCCCCTATTCTCCTATCAATCCAGAAACCTACCTATCCTTGTGTCTGCAGCAAGACCTCCATAGACATTAGCAGTCTGCTTTTTGTCTGACTGAGCTAAATTATTCTACAATAAGTCACCAGGCTAATTCACTGGCATAATCACCTTCGTGCATTTGAAATTTAAATGATTTCATGAGCGGCAGCACAGCTTCCTCATTAAAGAATGCCTCTACAGACCCAAGCAAGCAGGCGGGGCACACAGGAAGACGGAGAACAACTTTCACCTGTGGCTGCACACGTGAGATGGCGTCACGTGTGTCTGAGAGCTTTTAACCTGTCATTGTATGTGTGTGTCAACATTTCTTCTTCATTTCATCTATCACTGAAAAGCTTGCTCATGTCTTATCACAGTATCACATCATGTCACAGTAGCATCTCAAGAATCAGTCAATATGCTTGTCGATCAACTGGTACCAGCTGACACCCAGTTGACTTTTGACCTTCAAGGGCAAAGTACGGCTGCATTATGAAGACTTCATTCAGTGGCCAACACTCCAGATGCCTCCTGGTGACAGCTTGACTAGACTCAAACTCATGGGAGTTTGTAGCATTGATTGGTGTGTCGATTTGGAGTCAGACACACTGAAAGGAGGAGACTGGCAGGCTCTATTATATCTATATACATACACACCTAAATAAGTTAGGTTATCAATGTCAAAGAGGAGATAAAATATCTACATCCAGTATATGAATCCTAAATGTGAGTGTTATCTATATCACACTCATCTGTGTGTTTGATTTTTTATGGCTGAAGCCATCAGAAAATGACAGAATAAAAAGATCCAAAAATATACATAGAATCAGGTTTTACAGATACTCAACACACCCACGTTCACACAAACTGTGCAGCAGCCAAGCCATTAGCCTGAGCAGAAATCTATTTTAAGGAAGGGTATCAAATTTCTGAACAGCAACCAGTCAGAGAGCATGAAGCCATCATAGATGGGCTGATGGGCTCTATGAAGGTTAGAACAAATTGCCATTTTTTCTTTATAAATGCTAAATTGACCTCTTTTTGTATTTGCCACAATTTAAAATGTGTTTAAATTTAGGAAACCCATCAAAGTTAAATGTAAGGTTTAATGTTTTAGGAGTTTAATGCACCAGCAATAGATTTTTTTTCTGAAATTTCCCTCTTATAGTATTTGTTTACAAGAAGATCATATCAAATTGTTTTATCATTTTCAGAAAAGATCATTTGGGTGCGTATTGAAAATGCATTTCCAACAACAATAACCACATTTGGCTACTTCAGCCTTCCATCAGCTGTAAATCTAAAGATGCTCTGTTGAAGGGCTCTGCTTTCATCCGCAGGTGCACTCCTGGAAACCACTGGCAGTCAGCTGCAATGGTCACAGCTGGAGAAAAGGTGATAGAGTTGCTGAGTGTCTTTATTTTTCTTCCACAATTTCTATTGCATGAAAGGTTCTTAATAAAAAGCTGGAGTTGTGTCATCTTCTGTGTTGATAAATATTCAATGTTTAGGTACAATTAACTTTTTTCCCCCCATGATTTAGTTTTATTAGACAGCACAGTATTCAAGTAATGTCAGGCCACTGTTATGTATTTGATAATTTTTCTTATTCTTTACCACTTTTTTGTGAATTCAACACAGTAAACACGATTCTGGTTTCTGACATTACAATCTGCGATGTGTAATAGTATGAGGAAATAACCACTGCATACAAGGTATGAATAAAAAAAAACATTCAGTTTTAGCATCAAACTATGCTCCTTGCTCTGAAAATGCACCATTTCCCAACACATCAACATTCTTGGCTACTACAACTTGTTGAATTTTCCATAAACATAGTTATTATGGCTCTATAGGTTACACTGACTTTATACTCTCCATCTTTATTTAAAGGTAAAAGCAAAGAAAACAGCATATTATTCAGGGGGGGGAAAGCAGCAGGTTTTATAAGAATATTACTAGAATTGTTTTTCTTTTCATTTCTAACTGAAAGCAAACCCAGACATGAAACATCTTCTGAAATATGTCTGACTGACTGTTAAGATCCCTTTCTGATCCCCATGCTATGTCTTTGCAGCAGGGAGAGACGAACAGGTTTAGCTTATCCCGCTAACATCATGATGAGGCACATGCAATCATCACTATTGTTAATATGTGGCAAATCATCAGGATGGTTCATAACTTTTTTATTTAATTTTTTATTTTGGAATAAAAATTGTTTTACACAGATAAGTAAGTATTATAGTAATTAAGTATAAGTAAGTTACAAATAAGTTGATAATTTATACAAAGGGATATATATCATGCTTTTAAATAATTCCTTTTAACATTTAAGTTATTCATTTTTTGTCTGTATAAAATAGAAACGCAATGTTTTGGTCTGAATTCCTTTTTTTTCCGCTCCACACATAATCCCTGGTCTAAGGCACATCTTGAAAGCGACTCGTTTTGGTGCGGCCTCTTTAAATCGGCAGAGAAGCATCTTATTGCCAAGTTTACTATAAATGTTAACAACAGAAAACGTATCCAATTCACCAAATTGGTTACCCGGAAATTCACGACCATATTTGGCAGACCTACAATAAATACTGTAAGTAAATAGATGAAAAAAAAACAGAATAGAGAAAATTAAACAACTTGAAACATATGACCAAAAAGAACATAGAAATATATGTGCAGTGTCACAGAGCAGTGCCATTTCTCCATCTGAGTGTGATCAGTGCATTCACACATGCCACACAGTCGTACACAAACTAACACACACACGTTGCTTTTTCTCTCGCCTTCTGTTATCGAAAATCATTATCTTTTATATTGTTGTCACTATTTCTTTATGAATAGCATAGCCAAGGGTGCACACTTGGTGGCCCTCTCCTGGCTTAAGCATACATTTCACACATACTCACCAGTTGTTGCAGCTGCATCCTGCACGATTCAGCAAACCCGAGTGGAAGGATTTTGCTGTCCTTAAGGAGGAAGAACTTGATCATGTGACTTGGGTCCAGGTGTTTTGTGTTGGTCTTAATTAGGGGAATTAAATGATAGCAAAGGTTTGTTTTTGGTTTAATTGAGTAAATAATAATGAAAATTCATGTATATTTACATCTTTTCAAAGATATTTGTATTTTGTTGTTTTCAGTTGTTTTTATGTCTTTTTTAATTGAAAACTGAGCACAGTGAGGGGTTCAAGGATCCTCACTGTGATGAAGACAGTGTTGGGATGGACACAAGAGAGGCAACAACCACCCCAGCTCTGTAAACTGAACTAAACTTTGATTTTCACTCAAGGTGAGCTACAAGTAGGGATGGTGAGACAGAGACCTCATGAATCATCGAGCCAACTTTGACCAACATGTGTAAAAATGGCCTGGTGTTCTGAATCATTTGACCAAACCAAAGATCTCCATCTGCTGCATGAGTGAGAAGTTTTGAGCTTTCCTCACTGCGCATTTATCAACACTGTCTCATTTTTTACTGAGTGTTCAATACAATGATATAGAATGAGAATAGACTATGGGATCCAGTACAGTTGCTGCATTTTCTGCATGCACCTTGTGTGTAAAAGGTGATGCAAATGTGTCAGTTTATTATTGCAGCAGATGCTGCCCACGATCAAGTCTGCTAAGCATTTGAATGTCTTCTTGGTCCTTGGGAGATCAACAAACCCGGCTCCTTTGAGATTCCCACATGCTGCTCGACACATTCTGGTGACGTAACGAGGCCTCGTTTGGTCTATCAAGTGAGTTTTGACGTGCTTGCAACACGAAAGTGTCACATGCTCAACACTTGCTCGAGCAGACGGGCTCAAACATAACATCTCTAGCTTCAAGCAAATCACATTTTTCACTTGCAAGATTTTTTTCTTTTTTTTTTTGTTTAACTCTAAGAAGGACATAGAAAGAACCCTGTGACACACAACATCAGGAGGGAATAAATTTACATTTCTGCATTCCTAAACACTTAGAAGTGCATAAAAACATGTATTTAAGGGCTAAAAAAGTGGATTTTGCAAGATATATC
This sequence comes from Pseudomugil gertrudae, assembly GCA_037177535.1. Taxonomy (NCBI): domain Eukaryota; kingdom Metazoa; phylum Chordata; class Actinopteri; order Atheriniformes; family Pseudomugilidae; genus Pseudomugil; species Pseudomugil gertrudae. The sequence goes on along the minus strand of JBAMHV010000004.1, from coordinate 23,628,578 downwards.
CCCTTTAGAACAGAGCCACTGAACTTGGTGCCCACTAGTGATCATCTATTCTGCCTTTGCTCTGAGCTCTCCTCAGTCAGTAAAAGTAAGTTTAGTGTTGACTATTACCTTTTGCTCTCTTTCTTTCACTACTTTATTTCCCAATTTCCTCCAATAATGTCTTCTTGTCTTAATATGACTGGTGGAATAAATATTTACTAACAAATTTCTTCAACAACTAGCTGGCACCACTTTCTCTACTTTCATTTAAATAATTGTGCTATTTTTTGTCATAAAAATATATTTCTTACATTTTTCACAATTGTCTTTGACAGCCTCCTTTTTCCTTTAGATGGTAGCAGCCTGATCAATGTTGTGCACCAGATAATTCCTCTTGCTTTTATAGTAACAAATGAAATGTTCATGTAGAAAATAATGATTAACCTTTACCAGCAGTCATAAATAAGCCGAATTCAAAAACAAAACAATAAAAATGAATGTAATTTCCATTTTAGTTTTTTTCCTTTTTTACTCACATAAAAAAACTACTAATTTCAAACAAAATATTTGAAATGGCAGACTTGAAGTTGTCCATCCACAAAGTAAGTTTCTTTAACATACTGTGATGCTCACGTTGCATCAAGCCTGAAAGGCAGGGTGTGTTATATTGAGCCTCTCAAGGCCTTAAGGTCGCAGTCTAAAAATCACTCAACTTGACTTGTTCATGACTTGGTCTTGATTTATGTAATTTTAACTGCTGTTCTTCAAGGGGTGCTTTTAAAAAAGACTAAATGAAACAAACATACACAGTAAAAAGTGAATAACTAGACTTTTAGAGTGCAGAATTCGTTAACATTGACAGATAATGACAAGAATGGCTTATTAATTAACAAAATGCCTGACTGAAATTCTTGCTGTAATTGCACTGAATTATTCTGAAATCTCTTATCGTTGATAGTGAATAAAATATTTCTTTTGACTGGACCTCCACCTTGTTTCACATTCCTCCTCTGAATAGCATTTCTTTGTATTTAGGCTTGCATGTAAACTGAATTGTGAATGTACATGCTCAAGGACCCAAATATCACACACCAGAGAAGATCCAAAAGTGTATATATAGATGCAAATTACACAGACGTATTGCAGAAACATGAAGGGGCAATATTATTCATTGCCCCTATGATATACTATAATATATATTAAATAAAGTTATATGTATAATTATTTGACCAAACAGAGTAGATATTTCTGTCTGCCATGTGGTACTCGGCTACAAACGGATGGATTTTTGCTTAGAAATATTCTATGCCAAACATTTTTCTTTAGACTCTGATACACAGAAAGTAAACAGAATCTCAAAAGTAAGACATTTCCAAAGGATCTTTGAAAGCATTAGAAAATTGTTCCTTGTTTTCTTGAAAACCAAGATGACAAAGAGACAAATTATCTAAAAACTTAGAAGAGTTAAGATGATCCAGTGATTATCCAGATTATCCAGTATGATTGATATCTATTGATATTGATTAATGTATTGTTACATCCCTAATGTAGGTCAAATGAGAGAGTGTATCAGAGTTATTTGGAATTTGGCCTCTTAGTTTATCCCATATTCCCTAAATGGGGTCACAGGGGTACACCCTAGACAGGTCGCCAGTCCATCACAGGGCGCCAACACACATAATAAGCTTTTCCATTAGTACCCACTCCACCCAGCTTCACACAATTATCCCCAGAAACAGATCTTTTCATTAGGATTTGTCATGCCGTGCGGTTACATTTTTCGTACCTACTTCATTGTGGTTCTAAGTGTGTCGGGCCATGCGGGTAGCGTGAAGTACACAGGCTGGCTATGGCGTCAGATTTAAGCCATTAGTCTAGGGGGCGCAATAACATACCCACGATAAAATTACACTCTCTCACACGCGTAAATATTAACTTTGCGCGCACAATCTAACTGTCTCACACGCGTAGATATGTAGTCTGCGCACAATCTAACTCTTCACACGCTACACTACAGGCTGCGAGCGAGGGTTTCAGCTGTGCGCGTGCAGGACTCCACCCTGCGCGCTCTCTGTCTCGCCGTTTATGCTCGCGAGTTGCCTCTGCTCGCGCATAGAAAAAAACTGCTCGCGCGTATAAAAAAACTGCTCGCGCGGAGAAAATACTTTTGACACTTGGGGGCGGGTCAGTACACGTGGGGGGGTTGAGCCTTGTCCTTCTTATGATTGGTCACTTTCAGCCCCGATCCCCCCCATCACAGACATCATTTTTTTCCTGCAAGACAATTTCCGGTCATAGCAGATGGACTCAGATCTGACTTTCAGCATCAAAGCTGTGACTAAGACGCTTTTTACCATCAGAAACATCAACAGAATAAAGGTTTATGGGGCTTATCGACAGAGCTCTACTCTACGCGCCTGACGCGGTACTACCCAGAATTAGACCTTATCCATAGTCATTTGTCGCGGCGTCCCGCGACGTCCCGTTCTCTCTGGCGACCCTACTTCATCGAGGTTCTTAGCGTGCTCTTGTTCTCCGCGCTGTGACGTCTTCAGGCTGGCATCCATTCATG
>JBAMHV010000004.1:23572849-23583556 GCA_037177535.1 Pseudomugil gertrudae | reverse complement strand
TGATAGACTGGCGACCTGTCCAGGGTGTACCCCGCCTCTCACCCGTTGTGAGCTGGGATTGGATATATATATATATATATATATATATATATATATATATAAGTTCTACCTTAATTTTCCTAATGCACTGTCTTTCCTACTGTCCATGAGCTTTTAGTTCTACCAATTTGTGTCCCTTACTTATTCTAGTCAGTGATGCTCTCTGGCATCCACCTCTTTTTTCTCCCATTATTGTCAAACTGGAAACCTGCATTAGTGTCTGTTAACTGGCTCAGTGGTTTGGTTGTTGGGCTGATAATGTGTGTAATTATGCCTTTGTTTCTCCTTACTAACATCATGGAAACACCTTGCTACACTGGCAGGGGGATTTGTGGCAGAAAAAGAAAAAAAAAAACTCTGCCGTCAGTAAGGTGGCTTTAAATTCTGCTGTTTCATTCTTGCAGTTCTGAGAAATGTCAACTGGGGGCGCTACAATGCAAGGTAAACACACACGTTGCGAGATGACAGTGGCACCAAAAGAAGCTGTGGGTCTCTCACACCCGCTCAGTAATGTTACAGCTCACACTGGGTTTCGGTTGGATTATGCTGGAGATTGAAATGAACTTCTATGCAATGGATTTCCGTTTCCTCCTCACTCTTCTTCCCCTGTTTCTCTCCATAGCCATTCATCTATCAGCCTTCTCTGTTCAGTTATTTAGGGCATGTTAGTCCTGACAGAAGTTTGCAACCCATAAGTCAATGCAGACTCTAGTGAATTGTTGTGATGGAGAGACCGGACTGCACCTCGAGAATTATGATCAACAATCAATAGCCATTGACGCACAAGCTTCACAAACACACATTATAAGCCACACATTCACACAAGACTTCCATCACTTTGATGTGATTGTCACTGCACCTGTTTTTAATCAACTTCCAAGGCCACACACATACTTTCTTCATTCTGTCTTCTTTCTCTCTCTCTCTCTCTCTCTGCAGGCTCTGAAGCAAAGAATAAAGAAAAAATGAAAAAGAAAGAAAGTTACCAATAAATTATTATTGATCTCCTCTGTTGGCTGCTGAGCTTGGGATGGATCTCACTAGTAATTTTCTCAGTCTCATCGTTTATCACCCAAACGGTTTGTGTGTGTGTTTTTCTATGTATGGTTTACTGCACGACTTCTGACTATTGGCACCCATCCTTTGTTTCCATTTCTCTGTGCTACATGTTTGTACTTCTGTAGCAATATGTTTGTGCATATGTGCAGGTTTGTCTAACACGATTAGAGGAGCTGACAGATACCAGCGGAAGGTTAAATTTGACAACATAGCCAAAAATTATTTTAAAGAATGTCCTGGTTTTTGATCTTCCACCATGCCTATAACTTGAGCTGAGCTCTCACAGCAAATGCATGGACTTACATATTGCTATTGAATGTAATATATTCTCAGTATTGTGGTTGTCCTTCTCAGCACTGTGCAAAAAGCACCAGTTTGCACCATTACTAAAGGCAGGGATGGATTATTCTCCAAAACCCATTAATAATTAAATGGGAAATCTCATAGACACACAAAAGCCTTTTCTTAATAATTAATTTGTTTCTACTTCCTTTGAACGGAAAATGGAAGTATTTTGCTTTAACCCCTCATATTTAATTACTACAGTAACTTCTTCAAGATTTTTCCTATGTATATTTACTCCTGTTAAAGAACTACAAGATTGATGTGGTAGAATTTCTTTGGAACCACAGTAGTGACTTTTTGTGATTGATTTCTCATTTTTGAGTTGCTAATCAATGTTTCCAGTCAAAATCCCACTGGCACAGAAAAATCTAGTCCCTATCAAATGTTTTGTTAAACTTAATTTGTTGTCATTTGTGTTTTCAACAAAAATGCAACTTTTCATTTGATGCTGTTGTCATGAGAAATTAATGCTTAGCAGTTTTGGCATACCATCATCGTTGCTCCCAGATTGTTGTCAATAATAATTTCATTCATATTCTAGGCATGATCAGATGCTCTCAAACATAGAGGTAGAAGGATGAACTGAAATAAATTAGATGATTAATTCAACAAGTGACAACAATATACGATAGGACAAGTTACAATTGATTAGGTATTATTTTAGTTTCATTTAATTTTCAGCTCTCAGCTGAAATTTCTTGTTGCATGTATTTTTATAATTGCAAAGCAGATATGGATAGTAAATTAAATAGTTTAGGGATATGTAACCATTTAATAAGACTTTTTAAAATAAATGTAATATAAATTTAAATATTCAAATAATCTAAAAAAAATGTCATGATGAATATTTGAGAATAATTCTAAGTATTGGTTTTGATTCATTTTGGAGAAATGGTCAAGTCCTAGTCCTTACCCATCCAGTAACTCCTTGGTATTCACTAACCATTATTTGTTAGAAATTACAGTTAAGAGATAATTCTGCGACAGCTTTAATTACAATTTATGAAAACTTTGAACTGTTCTGATTGGCTCTGTGTGTGCACTTCCAGCTAATGTTTTGGCTTGCCTTTGCCTAGTTCTTCTTGCTATCACTAGCGGGTGTCAGTGCCACTTAAGCGTGGTTGTATCTTCAGTCAGAACTTCAGGAGAAAATAAGAGAAAGCATCAGTAGTTATTTTAGAGCAAATTCATGTAAAATTAGTAAGTTGTTTTCAGTTGCCAATGTGACATAAATAACAGGGGCAATAGAAGACATCAAGTCACAAACATGCATTCTTGTAATGAATGACTGTTTTTGTGAGGTGACAAAATCAAAGCTGCAGGTTGGTCAGATGGAGGAGATGATGAGAATGTTGAGCTTCAGTTCAGAGAGCAGTAACTTGATCTGCATAATAGATTAAAAGCAAATTAAAGGCATAATATGTCATACTGAAGTGTTTGTGACCTTCACGTAATATTGTAGACTAAAACATTTTATTTGGAGACAGATCCCTGCAAAAAAAAAAACATTGAGAGAGGGAAATATAGCAATACAGCATCCAGAGGGAAATTTAAAAATGTAGTAGGGTTTTTTTTATATTCTTTGCAGAGCTGAAATATATTGGTCTTCAAAATGATTAAAGCTATATGAATGTTGTGATGTGTAACAATGGTTTATAATTGTATATGTTCACGTTCTCCTTTACAGTTTCATAAACTGACTGTTATCAGTCCTGTGTTTCATGTACTGAGTGATATAAACATTTCTGTTGACACAAATTACTTGCACCATGGTGTGGTGTGCTACTTGATGTGAAGCCCATTTGCCAAACAATGTGTTTGTGTCATTAAATCTCAGAAATTGTGAAGCAAAATAAAACTATATTTAATTTAGCAAAGGGACCAGATCTTATTGTTATTCACTGAAAAGAATAAGTTGCATTGTTGTGTTTTGCAGAAACACCTGAAAAGTTGGGTAAATCAAAACTTTCACCATGAAATGAAATTATCCCAATTTAGTAGATAGTAAGACGTTACAAATTCTGCCACCATATAATTTTGATTAAATTCAACTCAGAATTCAGCAATCAATATGAAACGATATCACATGCTGATCACAATCACTTTCATTCTCTTCAAATCACAAAAGAACTGAAATATCAAAACATGATTTTCTTAAGCTCAGTAAGACATTGAAATGAAATCCATTCAGCTCTTTACAAAAGAAAAAAAAAGGCTGTACCACATTTTTTATATTGAGCTTTGTGTGAAAACTTAAAGAATACATTTCTACTTAGAGTTTAAATCACCTTACCCCGCCAGAAAATCTCAAACTGAATATATTTTCAGTTTTTTTTCAGAACATAGTTACCGTATAATAACCAAGATATTTACGTCTGATTTTATAATCGCACACACAACAGATATCCATATTATTTTTTTAACACCAATAATTACTGTGTCAATGTTTGGTGGATATTTTATATTTGGATTGATGTTATTGACTATTTTGCTGATGTGTTTTATTTACCTTATTATATTTATGGGCCTTATTTATCTAAAATTTTTTTGTTTTTTTCTCTGAACATTGGTATTGGTTGACATCGGTATTGAAAATTAAGAGTTGGATAAAATCTTCTATACTGATACAGGTAAAAAAGCCAATATTAAATGTTCCTAAATAATATTATTACATATAAATTTATGTTGCTGTAGAAATGCAGGTTCCTTTCTTTTTTTCTTCGTTTTTTTCTTTGGATCCATTAAATTCTTCAAGTGTAAGTGTCTCTGTATCCCAGACTGTTTTATAGAGAAAAATATTTCAAAGGATGGCAGATCTTAGATGTGACTGTTCCTCTGAGGCGCATTCAGGGGAAGAGTTTTTCACGGCTTCCACTAAGAATGACACAAATTTAAAAACCAGCCACAAAGCATGAAAATTCTTCAAAATGGAAGGATGGTCATATTTATAGACATGGGCATATCTGTAGATGGACAGATTTTTGCATTCAGAATAGCACGCAACCAGAATGGATATGAAAGCTTTTTGACATGGCATCAGCATTAGATCACTTTATATTACAACCCACTGACAAAATAATGGATGGAACTCATCCAACTTGCAACAGAGTGTTTTCAGGTTGTGATGATGTCAAGTAAGAGGCAAAGCACTGATAAATATCCAGAGAAAGAAAACAACTACTTTACTTTCTCTAATCAGCTGCCAAATTTTCAAAGTGGACTACACAGTCCAAAACAACGCTCACAAAGAGAACTGAGAAAATGCAAATCATTTCCAATGAAGAACACCAACAACATGGTAAAAAACAAACGTTTGAAGAGAAGAACAAACCCTTTTCTCCACTGTGCAGCAGCAGTGACATAATGCCTGCCAAATGAAGGGGATAACACCACACTGCATAAACTCACATTGCTGAATATCGTCGTTAAATGTTCTGCTACAGTTTGCCATGGCACACTGGGGCAGTTCAGAGAGGAGAGATCAGATGTTGCTTGATGTCTTGTTAGCCCATATGGAGAAAATGATATGTTCACAAAACTCTACAAATGGAAACCAGAATAAATGGTAAGAAGAGCCATTAAAAACAGTTGAGTTTGCAGGACTTTTCCTACACTTAAGACAGGATCAAGGATGCTGTAAAAATATCGTATTCAATTTGTTTGACTTTTTTATGCTTAATGAAAAAGTTAATGGTTGACATTTCACTGTGTTGACAGCTGGTTATTCTTTCCTCCATTAAACTTAAGAAAATAAATCAGTTTTCATCCTCTAGTGTTGTTTTTGTTTCAGACAACAAACAGCCTTTTGTACAGTGAATCTTTCTTCCTTGTCATTAGTTGACTCCTTCCCATCAATCTTCTTCTGCATTTGATGCCTGCTCCACTTTCAGCCCACTTCTGTACCTTTATTTTAGCAGCATAACAATAACTGATTGTTTTTCTCAGCAACCGATTCTTTTGTCTTTGACTAGATTTTGAACAAACAGGTAATAAATCTGTAATATTGCAGCACTTTCAACCTACTGTACCCTCATTCAATAATGCTTCCAGCCTGACTTTTGACTTTACTTTTAGGTGAACTGCACCTTTAAGACAATAAAGTCATGACTCCAATTGTGTTTCCTCATATAGAAATGCTGCTGGCGGACTCCCTTCCTTTAATATCTGTCAGGGGCCACAGCAGCCCTCCGGTAACCAGCAGCCAATATGAATGGAGACAGATACATAGGCGATGGTCTGAAATAGTCTACTGTGTATTACAGCCCGGAGAGATTCACCCCCTTGCACACACACACACACACACACGCACACACACACACACACACACATACATTCAAGGGAATACAAAATTCAAAGTAACACATGCACATACCAGCAAAGACAGATACAGACGCAGGTATTACAGCCCAAGGAGAAGCTTCTGCTTTCTTCAACCTCATTACATCCACAGGCCACACGCAGATGGTGTATCATATCCACTCGGACAGGCCGACCTAAGAATGTTCCATTATTTGTGTGCGTTTGTGTGTGTTAGAAAGACAAAAGGGATGAAAAGTATGTAAACTTTTGGATTCTGTGTGGTAGACCATATCTGATACATGCATAGATGCTAATACAATTCAAAGCCCCACACTTGACTTGTCACATTGTCAGGGGTCCTGTTTGTCACATTTCACCATATCAGGTTATAGTTGGCATCACATTTCAATGTGGGGGATTATTGCATGTTAGAATGTGTACTTTAAACCAAAATGATATTTCACCAACTTAAAGAAGTAGTTTTGTAGTATAATGTTCAGTAAATGGCAACTGGAATGTAATCTTCAAGACAACACTTCATTTGAATGCCGCTAAATTCCTGCATCGTGGTACTGACACAAACACTCGCACGTCTCATTAATCAACTCCATCTAAAAAAAAAGCAGCATCTGATGAGCTGGAAATGAAAAGAGGAAGCTTCAGAGTAGCTGTGACCAACCCATCTCAGCACATTGTTGACTTACTGTGTTAGACAGCTGCAAGTTAGGTTTAAGGTATTTGATTCTCTCTTTTATGTCTTCCTCTGTTCTCACTCCACCCTTTTTCCTCTTTCCTTGGGTTTACTTAAACTGACCTAAGGTCACTTCAATTTAGGTTTTTAGCCAAGGGCATTTGAGAGCTACTGAGCAAAGGTATATCCCTGCCTCTTAAACTGTCTGTGTGTGTGCATGTGTGTGTTGGTTGACTCACTGGGCTTCTTCTCACTATTTATTAGCTTATATTTGGTCTTGGTCATTCAAGTCAAATATGTTTAAACTGCCGGTGTGAGTGGAGGAGCAACACATATGACTTCGAGATAGAGATGCAGTGTGTGATTGTGTGTGATCTCAACTCAGTCACTCTGCACTTCATTAACTTCCCACTTACCTTGTAATTTTAAAAAGTGGACACACGCTGCTTAAATGGCTGGCTATACATGTCACGTTGTGCTTAAATCAGAATTTAAGCAACTTTGCCAGCAATCATTGATTGCTAAACAACATTGTTTATATGAGATATTGATGTTGCTAGGTTACCATGAGAAGGACTATTTAGGCATCTGGAAACTGGAAGAAGACAGCCTGTTTGGCTGCTTTGAGTCTTTACCAGAAAAGAGGTAAAATGTCAAGGCACCCTGAAAGAGTCTGCTGAGGATGGGGTGTTTTCATTGTTTGAAACATGGAGAAAAGCATAGAAAAATGATAGACCCTGAATTTCTATTTAGATCTAGGATAAGTAGAGACAAATCACATAGTCAAAATGAAACAACTTTAAATATGTGTCTTGTGTGTGTGTGTCCATCTTGTTTAAGGTATGTCTTAACTTGTTTCTACATCTTTTTTGGCTTCAGTAAAGTAAAGATTTTGCTGCAAAAAGGACCATCAATGTCTCCCTCTTCTTTCCTTTTTAATGCTGATACGGTTCTCCGGCTTCCAATTAACTACTTACTTCATTAGCCCTGTTCTCTTCCCCCTCATTGGTCAATGCATAAAAAGGGCAAAAACACTAATATGGAGTCAGACAAGCTCTTACACACCCACTTTGCAAGGCTCAGACAAGCCCAAGCAACACACTCACAGACACACAGATAACACACAAAGCTGATCTGACTTTAAATAATGAGAGAGCTGTCAAATCAGATCAGTGTCTTTGCCACAGCATGGCCTGGTGGTCAGCAGGATGGACAGGAGTAACTGCTGGGGGCTGACACCCTCTGGACACGCAGGGAAGTAGGGAGAGGGGAGGGGAAGGGGGAGGAGATAAAGAGGGGTGATGTCTCTGAGAGAGATGGAAATGGACAGAGCTGTGGTCAGGCATCTGCCTATGCATCCAAAGAATCAGAGGGGAAAGAGGAGCAACAAAAAGAGGGTGTTGAGGAAAGACTGAGGAATAAAAAAAAGAAGGGGACAAACATGAAATTGAGAAAGTAAACAAGAGATAAAGAAAGAAAAGATGAGGAAAGGAGAAACAAGAAGGGATGAGATAGAACAAAGGAGGAAAGAAGGCAGAAATCAAGATCAATGAAGGGAGAAGGATGGGAAAGGAAAGGAAAATTAATGGAGCAAACAAAAGAACACATGAAAGTGGATGAGGAGAGTGGAGGGGAAATCAGAAAGCGGATGAGAATAAAGAAAAATAAAGGCTTGAGATAAAAAGAGGAAAATAAGAAAAAGAGGAAATGGGGAAGGCAAAGTGCAGAGAGTGAGCTGAGAGGAGAAAAGAGAAAATGAATGAAATGAAAGTACAGCGCATATAACTAAAGAATTGAGGGAAGGCAAGTAGCGAAAGACGGCAGTAAAAACTAATTCCACCCAAATAATGGTGTGAAGCGATGCCCTCAAGACAGTGGAGGGATGAAGATAGAGCAGAGAAACACTGAGGATTTAAAATCTGGCTATTTGTCTGGTAGAGGTCAGAAATCATTAGCATCAGTTCAGCCAACTGAGCCCTCGATTCGCCATCTCTTTCTGTCCTTTTTTCTGCTCTACTTTTTATCTTGCCTGTTCCTATGCTAAACACCGATAAAAGAATAAGTAGATGAATTAAAAGCTGACTCCACCAGGAGATAATTATAGATCTCGCATGATCTACTTTCAGAATGTCTCAGTCTAAACAAACTTTTAAATGAAGTATCAGGAAGTCTACTTGCATTTCTAATACAAGACTAAATGCATTCTCTTATATTTCTAAACCAACTTCATGAATGCCTGCAGCGCAGAGATTAGTATACACCCTAAATTATCCCTGTCCCCAGCAAAACCTTTCCCACACAGCCTCCGGCTAAACCCCCCACCCCAACACCCACCTAGCTAAACCCATCATCTTTATTCAATGTGGCCCCTGGTTGGTATTTTTAAGTGGCTCAGCCTGTCAGAGAACTTCTCTTCTTTATTCCTCTCTTCTGGAGAGTCGATGTTCATCTAAGTTTCTACCTTCATCCAATGGCTATTATCTATGTTAAACTTAGGTTAAAGTTCAACTTCATTTAAAATCAAGATTTTAACCTTCTTCATCATATGTTTTATTGTGTGTTGCATTAGAAAAGTATGTCATAAGAAGTAGCCTGCTTTGAAACACATTTCTGCTTTGTATACAAGGAGGGGGATCTTCTTTTGGAATAATGGTAGGTCAGGTTGGCTGTATGTTGGCCCTTAAGATAATCTAGTGTTAGCTCTACCATGTGACTAATTTGCGTGTGCTGTGAGAAATTTATTAACACATAAGCTAGTAAACAGTTTATTTTATTTTCTCTTTTTCTGGATTTTTTTGAGCATGTAGTCTTAAGGCACATTGCTATTGAAATGTAAAGCTAAATTACACTTAGGTTAGAAGTGGTCATTGCTTAGCAGAGACAGCGGAAAGCTGGTGTCAGCTGCTGTCAGGTGAATTGTAGGCAGGGTCAGATTAGCATATTCATAGAACCCCGTTCAGTGAATGAGGAGGGAGAGATAGCTGTTTTAAAGGGAAGAGAAGCTGTTCCCTGGCAAAAAAGGAGGAGCACAGAAGAGTTTTTAGAGGATTTATAAACAGCCAAAGTGAGATTGTAATAACTCCATGAGAAAAATACAAATACATTTCATAACATTCTGCCATGATGGATTTTTAGGTAAATCACTCTTCTTAAATCCACATTGACTCAAGAAGCACTTACAAGTGCATGCCAATAACAAAAAACACTCATACTATACCCGCCATGGAAACATACACACCTGCAGGTCCATCTATCCATCCAAATCCATGGAGCTGGGAGATGGGGCCATAATGAAAATGGAGGACACAGTTTTTGCCAATAAAACAGCAAATAAGCATATATTCTCCTGACAGGCTGCATGGGCTCCAAGAAAGATGATCTGTAATATCACTATGAATGTGTGCATGTGCCAGTGTATGTGAGAGTGTGAGAATTTTGCCATAAATACAATTTGGCTTATGGATGGATGGGGAATCTCCATGGTGATTTGTTTGCTTAGATTAAATGTCAGTTTTGGAAATGTGTTGTTATAGCTGAACTCCTCTGAGAGCAAGAGGACAGACAGGCTCACCTGAAGCATATGTGTATGTGTCTAAAATGATAACAAGTAATAAAAATAGCTGTGGTGGAGCTCTTAGTGTCCATAGCTATACTGGTTGTGTGTCAATGGCAACTCTGAGGGTGACTCTGTTATTATCAGTACTTCTGTTAACGGCAGTTTTATTCTTTGTTTAATGGATACTATAAGTTACAGTATGTGACATTTACTGTAAGGAGAAATTAAAATCTTGAATCGATTACACTTAGGGCCTAATCTACTAAGATCTCAATTTGCGTGTACTAATTCTCAATTTGCGTGTACTAATTAACATGTGGAATCTAGAATTTAGCGTGTGGGGCGGGACCGTGGTTAGCACGTGATCTACTAAGATTGTTGTCGCAAATGACAGCAGGTGCAAAGTGTCGGAGACACGCCTATTTAAATGAGGATTTAGCGTGTGTTCTAGCCCATATTGCTTGGCAATGTTATGCAGCATACAGCAGGTGACTACATTCTGAGCTACTTTTTCAAGCCTGTACAGCAGTGCTCCTCCCGTCCGATCCAAACAACAGAACCTGCTCTTCAGGATTCAGATGGTGCGCTCCACAATATTCTGTGTGTGGATATGGGCATCGTTGTACCTGGTCTCTCTCTCTGGCAGTGGTCTGGTTGAGAACAGGTGTCAGGAGGAGGGGTGTAGGGGGTATGCACTGTCACCTTAAAACATATGAAT
>JBAMHV010000004.1:23542862-23554039 GCA_037177535.1 Pseudomugil gertrudae | reverse complement strand
GACACTCCAAAAAATCGGATTTCACAAAAAAATCCGAATTGAGCATTATGCCCTGCAGTCTGAACGTAGCCTAAGACTAATCCTTCAAAGAAAAAGGTTTAGTGTCTGCTGAGAAATGTTCGCTGGGAAGAATAAACAGTGTGAATTTTTTTAACTCAGACCAACATGCACCACAGGAGCCTGTGATAGAACTGCTTACAGACAGGAAGAAGCCACTGATTTATTTTTTATTAAATAACTTTCCCAAACCACTTTTGAATATAAAGGAAAAGTTTTAGAGTAATATCTCTGCTGGAGCTCTGACCGGGAAGGACCAGCTCTCAGAGATGTTTACAAAATGTAGCATTTTAGTAAGCAAAGCCAAATTCATAAGTAGTAGTTGTTGAAACACTTTAATATTTTAATTAAATCATTTATTTTTTTCATATTAATCAGTCCTGATGGTTATAAATGTCTCATTAGAGGGTTTTCTTTCTGCATCGTTCTCTGTTCCAACTTCATATTTACTTTAACTTGCAGAATTTATTTTGTTTTCATGTTCTTCTTTAATATATTTAAATGTTTGCTATGATGTTCTTGGCCTTTTTCTCATTGATGATTATCCTTTTTGGGTCTCTGTTGAGAGATGGTTTTAACATTGTTGCAGGAATGGAGGGAACACATTCACTTTGGACTTGTTACCTACCTAAATTCTTATCCTCTTGGACAAAAAGCAATGATGGGGGGGGAAATTATTTAGAAAGAAATGTGGATGTGCAGCAACAGACAAAGTTTAATAGAATAGAATAGAATAAAATAGAATAACTTTATTCATCCCAAGTTGGGAAATTTAGGTGAAATTTCCCAACTTGGGAATTACAACTTCTACAAGTGAAGACATCGACTCAGTCTCTTACAAACTCATGGTGAAACTTTGTTCAGTGTAGTACTCAAAGGGTGGATCATATGTGGGCTAGCAGGACCTGTTTTAAAAGAAAAAAAAAGGTTAATTTATCTGCACCCTGTGATGGACTGTTGACCTGCTCACGGTGTACCTGCCACTCACCTGCTAATTGCTGGGATATGCTTCAGCTTCCCCATGACCTAGAAATGGAATTAGCAGTATGGAAAATGGATGGATGAATGGATGGAAAATAACATGAAATGAAATAATTTACCTGCACCCGGCGTATTCATGGTTGTACTTTGGTCTGGATGAATACTCTATTCTGACTGGCTGAAGGGTGTCTGTTAAAAAGTGTTGTTGGACACCTATAAATAAAAGTTTTAGACAAAATATTGCCCTGGCTGAAATGCAGGTTTGTGACCTACGCAACAGAAATTCAGAACATACGTTAGCATATGTTTTAAGGCTTATTTATAACAACGGCCAGACAGTTGAAAAAAAAAAACATGAGTGATGAGCAATCATCTCACTTCTCACCACTTATGATGGCTAATGTAACAGCCGCAGCCAACTGAGCTGCAGGTTTTGTGGCCAGAGCCGGTAACCTTGGGAACACCTCACAATGAGACATAATAAATAGTCCACTCAGCCGCTTGTTGTATAAAACAACAACAAAACAAAAAACAAACTAACAAATAATTGATTTAAAATGTATTTCTCTTTAGTAAGTGACTGTTGTAGAAGACAGATAATGACCTTTGGCCACAATTATCAAAAATAATGGAATACATGAAATTCAACCGTCCAGACGGTTCACGCCTCTGCATTGTTCATTAATTTCTGATAAAAGACACCTCAAAGGGAATTATCCATTACATATCTTGTTGTTCAGTTTATCATCTTTGTTTATTAGGGTCCAGTTGTCCTGAGGCTAATGTTTCACAAACACATCTGCATTTATTATTCTTCCTGATTACAAGCTACTCTTAAAGAGTTATATAAGCTTGCCAGTGCACATGGCAGTTGCACAAACCTATTTATATTAAAATGTATTTTATAATTTCCCCCTTTTGATGCAACTAAAACATGTTTTATATCAATCAACCTGAACAAATATAAGAATTTTTTATGTACAGAACTATGCTAAGTTCTTTTACCTGCTCTGTGTATATTGTATTCAGGTATATTATATAATTTCTATTATCTATTAGAAAATAAATATGAAATGATAAATAATGAATTAATAATAATCTATTATCTAATAGTTCCATCATCCTAAAGGGATCAATAAAGTGTAAGTCCAAATCCCTTTTGCTTCCTAGAAGTGGAGTTATAACTTATAAAACTTATATATCATGAAAAAGGAAAGCACTCTAGATGGCAAGATCTTGTAAGAGATGGCCTGGTCCTACAAAGTTAGTGTCTGGATTCTGAAGGCGGCCCCCCTCCTCCAACACACAAGCACTATATCGACCCGATCATCAATTATTGTTCACATTTAGGCCAATCTTTGCTTCAAAAGTTACTCAGGAGCTATTAATGTTATCAAGAGCTATACATACACATTCTGAAGGATCAGTGACCATTTACAAGACAAGAACATTGACATTATCGTTGAAATTTTTAACTAGAATTAAGTACCACTGGGATTAGAATTATGTAAATCAGACTGAATTATGTGAAATCCTATTCAGTCACAATCCTGAGCACTCTCAGAACGCCTAAGATAAATGTAATAAAAGCAGACATGTTTGTTTTCTTTTCCATCCTAACAACACCTGTTGTATATACTGGAATGATTCAATAGATTCAGCACAAAGCTAACACTTATTAGCAAGACAGTGAGCTTGTTTACATGCCTATGTAGATGTTATAGTTAACACTTTATTGGGTAAATGAACATATTTGTAAGATTTAAAAGACAGGCAAAAATGCCTCAGCATGCTCATCTATTTAATCATAGAACCACTAAGGTGTCCCCATTGAGATTTGTCTTCAGTAAAAAAAACCCAAAAACTATCACTGACATCTGTTTAATGTATAATGTCTTCTTTTTGGAATATAAGCATCAGAGCCTTGTAATTTAATTCAATATTATCATAAAAATATCCCTGAATACCTGCATTCATAAAAATACTGGACAATAGTGGTAAAAGTGAGGCAAAGGAGAGAGCAACAGTCCTCTGGATGGCTTTTTAATAACTAGAAATCTCATAGAGGAGAAAAGATGCAAGGCATGTGCCTTTGTAAATGACTGCCGCAGTAGAAAAGGGTTTAGTGTGGCGCTTTAATACACTCCAATTCCCAGCAAAGCTGATCAATTTATTATTTTTCACTTTCTTTTGTCAGAGAAGTATGTGTTACATTATCAATTTTCTATAGCTGTTTATTCCAGTGGAGGATCATGGGCAGCTGGAGCATGAGTACCCTGGACAGGTTACTGGCGTCAGACTACTTAATTCATCAGAAATAAAAACTCTGTGTCAACTCAGTGTCACAAAGCATTTGCAGACACTTTCGCTCCTAAATGAATTAATGAATGAATGAAACAATCAATCAATGAATGAGAAAACTGCAAGGCAGCATTGATGTAGTGAGGGTCAAGCTACAGCTGCAGCTTCTCTCAACTCTGGATACAATCAAAATATCTCTTCAGTTATTCTTCCATTTTTTATACTGTATATTTATTAATTAATTTTCTCCTCTAAATGTTTTTCTTTCATAGAGTTTTGTGAATACACGTCAGGGACATGACTTCACAGTGATGTAACATCACAAATAAGTTGAATTTCTACTCAGAGTAGTTTGATGTCTGTGTGTAACGAATGATGTAAACTGACTGTAAAAGAGTCTTGTTCCTCTTTTTTGTTTCTCTATGTAAACCCTTTGAGCCTACATCCTCACTTACGATCACATAATCAGCTCAACATCAGCCAGGCTTGAAATGGAGCCTGTTCCTCAACTCTTTGCTCTTCTTTTTAGATGACTTGCATGGGTCTGCTTGTGATGAGTGTGAAATGAGTTGAACTAAAGGGATTTTTTCTCAGGCAGTTGTGCCTGAACCAGTAAAACAAAAATAAATGGCTTGATGTTTTACTTGCCTGGCTTGAAATTGGGATAAACCGTGTGGATTTGGGGATGATCATAAAAGATCATGAGTGATATAGCAGCTATGTCTCTTGTGTTCTGTCCCTCATAGCGTCACTTACATCTTAAATATTTTTTCCTACAAGAGTTAAACTGCAATTTGGTTCCTTGGTGACTTTCCTAAATATGTGTAGCCAAAATAGATGTTTTTCAGTGCTCACACGCTGGAAAATATCCATATGTTTAACTTAAATGAGACCTAGGTTTACAGCCATGCTTATTTCTCCTCAAACTAATTGCTAATGTCAGCATGATAACATGTATTTGCTTGCCAAATTAGCACTAAACAGCGTACACCTGAGGCTAAAGCCATGGAAGTATAATTAGTTTTCCATGTATTCAGTTATAACTCAAAGAACCTGGTTAACCTAATAATACTGTTAGATTAAAAGGTTAATGGTTCAGCTGAGCTGTACAGTTCATCCATGAAGATGTCCAAGATGTTCTGTGTCTGTCAGTCACATGAATCAAAATGATACTTTACAGAGCTTGGGATCACATGATCAACAAAGTTAGAAATGGTGTACCCTGCAGGGAGCATGAATGTTTATGCAAGGTTTATTAACAAATGGTTGGTTTATTTCAGCTCAAGGCATCAAGTATTACTACCCTGCACTCAGAAACTGTAGCTGGAAATATCAGTTTTATTAAATATGTCCTCAGAAGCAAAATATTTTTCCTTCACAGAAAAGCACAAAAGAAAAGCAAATTAATCACAAACTATTAAATGAACAGAACCATGAAAGCCTGCAGAACATATTATAATGTTGCACCCATCTTTAAAGGTCAGATTGATCAGAGGGAAAGGATTTAAAGTGGGTAGCATCAGATATAAAACAGCCATTCAATGCAATATAAAACTGCTTTTATAAATTAATACTTTCACATGGAAACATGCTGAAATAACTGTGCACGAGTGTAAATTGATAAATGAAGTTTTTATTAAAGAGGAAACGGAAAAAAAATCTTTTGTTTAATATAAAACTTTTTTGTGAGGCAGCAAGGGAAACTGAATATGTCAGCTGTAGCAGTTGAATAAAAAAAAGACAGAAAATGAAGTGAACCAGAGCAGCCAGCAGATTCTATGTGCCATGAAATGAAAAGTGTCTTTGTGTGCTCGAAACCTGATTAAATACTCATAACCACATTTCAGCCATAATGGACAGGAAACTACCTAAATACAAAATTCTATTTAACTTTTGAAGGAAACAAAGAAATGCTTGTCCTGTCACTTATTCACATGCCAACTCTAAATGAATATATGCTACACAGACTACAAATTCAATCAAGTGACATACAGGCGCTTGAACAAGCTATTCTCATAAACATGGCCACATTTGAACCACTGAGGTGGAATTATGTATTTTAATTAAAACAAAAATAAGGGTGTTCCTAAATATAAAAGTTACAGATAAAGCGGTGATGCTCAAAATGTAATGGCACTTTTTCACTAGTACCTACTTTCCACTTCTCCTGTGCACACAAGTCCACCTGGAAACAGAGCATTTCCATTAGGATTTGTCAAACCATGTAGACACTTTTGCTGTACCTACTTTGTTGATGTTCCAAGCATGTTGAGTCGTTCGGGTAGTGTGACGTCTGCCGGTTGGGTCCATTGATTGGCCTGATGTGATCCAGGGTGTTTTGTCTTGCCCTCCAACAACATCTCTTCATTTGTTCCATGAGTCTATTTCCCATGAATAACCATAATCTGAGCCCCAGGTAAAAAGTTACTAAAGTCTTGTATCTTCGTGTTGGTCTTCTTCTGTGGTGTTCTGCAGACCAAAGCTTTTTTTTTTCACCCTGAGAGAGACTTTTTGTTTTGTTTCTTCTCATAATTCAGCCATTTCTGTTAAATATGATAACTGTACAGTCCAAGAGGGAAGAAAACATTCTTTCCAAAGCACCTGTCAAAAAGCTTCAAATTCTGCTTCATCTTGTACATTCAAATAACTTTCTACTTGTATCATTTTGCACAATCATCATGTCTAACAACTTTCAAATCAGAAAATTTTAAGCGTCAAATCAACAGTAGGATTGATGCAGTTTGCCGTTTAGCAAAGTTAGCTAAGTAACAATTATCCATTATCTGTACTGCTTGTTTTTATTCAGGGTCAAAAGTAGCTGGAGTCTAGTGGCTGATTACACAGAAAACAAAACGAGACACAGATGAAATAAAGAATGAATTAAAAACAGCTGAACTAATAAACAGGAAATAACCCACACTACAAAACTTACTACAAAATAAGGTGGGAAACCAAAAATATGACACACAACCCTGCAACCATAACACATTCACTGCTAAGGATAATTTTGGATGACCAATAATCCTAACATGCATGTCATTAGACGGTGGGAAGAGAACATACATAGGGAGAACATGCAAACTCCAGAGAGAAAGGCCACTGCCAGAGTTGAGGCTCAAACCAGTGAACTCACTGTGAGACTGCGATGCTAATTAATCACATACCAGCACAGCAACAGCTAAGCAACATTTTCTACAAAATGTAGCTGAAAGAGGCATTTGTGTTCATCATATACAGAGGCAGGGTCAACAATTAAATGGTCCAATTATACAGTCAACATAGTTTTTCAGCATTTTTCTCTTTAAGATATTTAATTCTTTAATTAATATAACATTTACAAAATGCTGAATATCCACTCTAAATGTTAACTTCAGAATTTTTTTTCTATCCCATTATTTGAAACTTTTTTTGCTTTGTTAGTTTAGCCCTTTAGGGATTCAACAATACTGATTTGCTCATGCTTAACTGTTGCACATATGGCAAGGATTTATAATGTTTCATATGTGCTGGCAATCTTCTGATTTATGTGTGTGTGTTTGTATGTCACTGTGTGCGTGGCACTTGGTCACTTCAGTGATGTAGAGGTCTGTCCTGGAGGTCCAAAGGAGATGCAGGTGGCAAGCCCCACCATCTGCTATGCCACCATGTTACAACAGTGTTTTACCACCTGCTCAGTTTACTTCAAAACTCACACACATACACATTTCCACCCACACATTCACACATTGTCATACACACAGATTTCCACAAAGACCTGGAGGGCAGAGATGAAATATCCTTTTCATCATCCTTACACTGAGACCTGGAGGTCCAGACCTGGAGACTGTGACCATACATCTGACTATATGACCTAAGGACACACATGCATGGCCATCCACTTGCACAAGTGTACACGTGCATGCACACACACATTGCTCTTTGTCCTGGTTTTTGTTCTTTTCACGTTCCATGTCTAAAGGCTTGCTTTGGCTTCTGCCTCTAAATGTGCATATATGAATATTGCTGCTTTGAAGAATTAGGAAAAATGCATTTTCTTTTATCTCTAACCACCTTATCCTTGGCCTCCTTGCCACAATCATAATAAAGAGCATCAAATCCTCATATGTGGGTGCATAACTGTGGGTGTATGGTTGTGTGCCACCACAATGTCACCGTATTAACCACATCAGAAGTACAATGAGTAAATAGGTCAACTAGAAACCCCTTAGTGCCAATTTAGAGACTGATGAAAGGGCGTAGGAAGGCATATATCATTATAAACCTTATTAAAGAACCCTGTGTCTGTCCCTGAGGCTGAAGCAGCAATGCTGTAAAAAATTTTATCGATGTGGTCGTAATGTGGGCTACGATGCTCATTATGCTTGCAATGATAAGTAGACAAGTTGCTGACACGTTTAGGTGTATTTTATGCTCAGTTCTATTATAATACTGTGTAGTTTGCACTTAACGGTCCCCAGTGACCTCCTGCATTTAAGACATTGTTGGAATGGTAATAAACGTGTTTATGGAAAAGTCCCTTTTTGTTTGTGTGCCACAGTGAATTGTTTTTCAGGGATAATGGTACAGAAATAAACATATTTATGAATCCGTACTTCAAAATTCAAACCCCCTCATGTGATTGTATTGGCTGTCTAAAATTTGTTCTACTAACATGTACTGTTTCTGTCTTTAATGGTAATGACTTACAGCTCCATAAAGATACTTAGACCTGCAATCAGTGCAAGGTTTTGTTTTATTATTTCTCTGTTTCTAGATTCTCCCACAAACCTTCAATGATCAGTAGGTGTCTGTATCTGCCAGAGGCTAAGGTGGAGGGAACAGATTGTTCTAAGGTACAGGTTTCTCTTTGAACTCTGTCATCACAGCATTACACCACACATTGACAAACATAGTTTGTATAGTTTCACAAGTTCTGTTCTGTATTTGTTAAAAAAATAATCTTGTCTTTTAATCTGTACGAATGTTGACAGATGTAAAATCTACAAAAAGTTGAGTTTGAGTTTTAGTTAGCAAAAATATGTTGTACATAAAGTGAAAGAAAGAAATTTTTTTTATACTTTGAATTTTTTAAGAAAAATTGATAATTCGATGGGCTGCCCGGTGGCACAGTTGGTTAGCTCTGTGGCCTCACAGCAAGAAGGTTGCCGGTTCGAGCCTGAGACGGGGCAGGGTTCAAACCGTGAATCTTTCTATGAGGAGTTTACATGTTCTCCCCGTGTTAGCGTGGGTTCTCTCTGGGTGCTCCGGCTTCCTCCCAAAGTCCAAAGACATGCACCTTGGGGATAGGCTGATTGGAGACTCTAAATTGCCCATAGGAGTGAATGTGTTTGTGCATGGTTGTCTGTCTATCTGTGATGGACTGGCGACCTGTCAAAGGTGTACCCCGCCTCTCGCCCATTGTGAGCTGGGATTGGCTCCAGCCCCCCCGTGACCTCGTTCAGGGAAAAAGTGGTAGAAAATGGATGGATGATAATTGGATGCCAACATAAAATTGGCTAGGGAAATTTTACAGCACTTCATGGTTAAAGATCCTGTCATTTTTGTTGCTACATTCCTATTGTCTACACTAAACACTGGCAGATGATGAATATATTTTGATTTTATACATGCATGTTGTGACTTTAAATGTTACTAAGATTTGCAATAGATGTACTTTACTTTTTATAAAGTGGTCATTTTTTTAAAGTCAACAAAACTGAAGATAATGAATTGTGGCAGTTTTATAATATCTGCTGTTTTCAGTTATATCAATAACAGAGCTAAAACCTTCTCTACAAATCAACAATACTGTCACTATACTTAAATTTCAAGCAATATGGGTTAAAAACCAGGACAAGCGGCAATCTCCAAATCTGAACAATATGATTCTAATCTATACAAGTTACCGCAACATTTTAATAAACATTTTAAAGCATTTTTTTTATTTTACTCATGGAAATGTAATTTATGAGTTTAGTATTTATTTTATTATTATTTCATATGATGATTAATATTATTATTAATAATAATAAAATACAATTATTGCATCTAAGGCTCTAATTTTAATTCCCCCTTTCTGCTTACGGTATATCCTAACACTGTTCATTTCTTTATATTTCATTCCTATTTACCGCATATATGGAGTTGAGCATGTGTTTTTCTCCACTGTTTCCTGCTTGTGTGCTGTCACCAATAGAACAGATTTTCATTCCAGGCCAAAGATATAAACCTCCTTTTTCTTTTTAATGCAAAGTTCGTGATGCAGACAACAAGAGCTTATCCATTCCAGTAATAAATGATTAGATTAAATTAATTAGCAGTTCAACTGACTCTTGTTTTGTAGAGTCGGAAGATTTGGCTGTGATCATTCATGTCAACTGAATGAAAGCATGGTTTGTTTCTCTTGGTTGCTTCAAAAAGAATACATATAGCCATGTTTGCTGATCATGTGAGGTTCCTCTTTCCGGAAATTAAATTTTAACTAATAATCTCAGACTGAAGATATGGCCCTCAGTTCAATCCCACCGAGGAGCACCAGCAGAGTACTCTCTTTCTCTCTAATAAAGCTATCAGAGTCGGTAGAGTACATGACTGGGAATGATGGTGAGGGACAGTTTAATAAGGTATGGGTTGGAAAATTGAATGTCTACAGATTATTCATCCTGGTGGAAGCTAGTATTGCTTTTGTCTGAAAGCTTTGCCAGATAGAAAGTAGTTAAAAATTTAAATGTAAAACTTGTTATCACAATAGTTTACAAGCATTTGACTCACTGTAATGATATTCACGCAACTATTTCACAGACCAAGTGCTCTTTAAAAAAAACTTTATATAAAGATTATATTAGAAGAAGCAAAAATAAAAAAAAAAATCTCTTCTGACAATAATATTATTGAGGTTTATGGGGCAGAGTGATATTTTGAGTGACAGGATTTAAACTAGTGGGGACTGCAAAGCTATTTTAGAGATATGAGGCACAGCCGATGGCAATGGGAAAAAAAAGAAGAAGAATCTGGCCTGATAATTTCAGCTACGGTAAGCTCACTCCTCGTTTTCCCTGCAATAAGCGCACTCAGATACAGTATTTATTTTCAACAGTTGTATTTCAGCCAGCACAGTGTGGGCTGTGCTGACTTGGGGGTGATGTCTGCAGCTAAAACTGCATGCTGTGACACTGCATATTGTCACAACGTGACAAACCTCATTTATAAGTACTTTGTGTAGCGATGTGGGTGTTTACTAATGAGAAATGCTTTTACTGAAAGTACTTGTAGTGCTGTTTCAGTCTGACTTATGTTCTGCATTTATGTTTGTAAATATAGAACCTTTTGTTTCTTGTCTTGTTTGTAGTTTAAAAAATGTTCAAAATATCTCAGAATTTATTTGGTCATTTAGTGTTACTTTTTTAGTATAGTTTAACTAGTAGTGCTGGTAACAGGTAGTGCTGTGTAGTTTTTGATGATATTTTGTACATTTTGTAATTGCAGGTCTTTACCCACTGTTTTGTATCTGGGACCCCTGACGTGTTCATCCTCAGAATTTATACATTTTAATTACACGTTATCTTCAAGCTGTTTCAATAACCTCCCAGTCATGTCTTTCCAGTGTTATTCAGTTTAAGTTCTCAATCAAATATAATACCCTCAATTACCTTATCATCGTTTACTTCCGAACAAATCAGATGTCTAAAAATTACCTCCGTAGTCACATCACAACATCAGCTCTCATTTGAATGCATTCACCTGATTTAATTTATTGAAATACCTCCGTGTACTGATAATATTCCTTCCGATCTAGTCTCTGCAACTGTTGCAGGTCTGACTCTTGCAAATAATAAAAAATGTTGTTTAGAAATGGATAT
>JBAMHV010000004.1:23501424-23518842 GCA_037177535.1 Pseudomugil gertrudae | reverse complement strand
AGGATGTCCCTAATTTTTACAATATTACGCAGGTGGAAGAAAGCGGTTCTAGAAACCTGTTTTAAATGCGAGCTAAAAGACAAATCCTGATCAAGAATAGTTTTTATTTTATTTTATTTCATAGAATTTTAGTTTTCTGAAACTATATCAGTAAAATTCACTCACACAAAGTGCCGGCTGTTTCTTGCGCTGGTACAACACAGTGGTGCAAGAGTCTATGCTCAGGTTCTCCAAGATAAAAGCAATCCCCACAGAGCCGATGAAACATGCTGCTTCTTTACACCCAGCATGTTGTGCACAGTGAAATCTTTGACTTGTAAAAGTATTGCGCAGCAACACTCAGCTAAGAGCTGTCTTCTGTGAGATGACAGGGAAATGACTGTTTTGATTGAAGAGTGTCAGGTCGAGGTGGCCTCCATATTTTAATATTTTACCACTAGCGCTCTAAATCACTCTGAATCCTCATCGCCATTTTACTGGCAAATAAATAAATAAATAGGCCAGCTAGTGAGAATGGTTAAAAATGTATTAATTTGCTCAGACTTCACTCACACTCCCTTTCCCTTTAATGAGCCAAGTGTCATTTGGATCAGTGAAGATGATGGCAGAGGCTAGAAAACAGACTGAAGGGGAATTTATCAAAGTACTGTGGCTCTGCTCAGTAACTTTAGTCACTTTAACCTTCCCAGCTGAATGGAGTCGAATGTTATTGCCCATGACAGGAGTGGGTTTGAGATGGAAATCTTTTAAAAGGCAAGAATGTGTTGAGGCGGGTGCCGGGTGGAAAATATCTAATATGTTTCGCTTCTCTTTCCCTACTGTATCACTCTGAAGTCAACCCTTTTTGTTTTTCACGCTCATTCTCCTCACCTACTCTTCCTCGGCTCATCTGCAGAGATCACCTCCCACTCAAATTTCTTACAAAAAAAAAAAAAAAAACAAGGACGCGCTCACAAAATCATCACCCGTGCCAACATGCTCATCGTCATCTTCATCTTCACCGTCATAATCCTCATTGTCATCCTCTTTGGGCTAAAACTCGCTACAGTTTTTACTTTAATTGGCAACTTGAAGCAATATCAGAAGTTGTCTTCCTTTTCCCCAGTGACATCCTCCTCCTCATCTTTCTCTCCTCCTTGTAGATTTCTGACTCGTGCCACTGTAGCTTGATGTTGGTAATTTATCATAGAAAATTCCTCAACAAATGAGCATTGCAGAACAAGTGGTTCCCCTAGAAAGTGATCTTCTTCATCAAGAGCATTGGAGAAGAAGGTGTGCTGCAATGTTGCCCTGGATTAGAAAACTTGGGTTAAGAACTCTGAGGACATGATGAAACATGATGTGCTTTCGTCTTCATCTTGCTGACAAAGCACAGAAATTGGTAGAGAAAAGTGCCAGTGTTGCACTTCATGAACTGATCCCAATCTTTTCTGAGGCCTTGTTAGAGAATATGTGTAGCACAGCAGCAGTGATATTTAAATGTTTGACAAATTCAAGCTCAATTTGTCTAATCCACTGATTCCATGAGATGCTAAACAATGGTTTTCAGTGGTGTTGACTTTTATCCATGACTAATTGTAACATTTTCCATGAAGAAACAAACCTTTTTGTTGTCACTATACTGGCAATTGAATGTTACATAAGAATGACTGTTATACACAAAGACTCAATGCAAACTGTTTTTTAAAATGTATATTTTTTTGCTTGCACATCACAAGGTTAACACAGAGGGAAAAAAACAAACAAACAAAAGAAAACATTCCTAGGGTCAATTTAAAACCTTTAAAAAAATTATCTTGCAACTTTTTGGGCAGTGGAGAGAAGTTGGAATACCCAGAAAGAGACAAACACAAAAATGCCCCAGCTGTCAGGCAACAGTCCTACAATCCCTCATGCAGGCTCGTAGGGAAACAGACCATAGTCACATAGAGATTGATCATTAGCAACAGAAGAAGCACACACACAAACACACACAGGTTAAAAAAAGACATGCAAGTATATAGGCCTTGTCACAGTTTGTGGAAAATGTAGAGCCAAATGCAGGCGCCACACATCCTGGAATATGGTTTTCATGACAAACAAATAGAGATGCGACAGTAACATGACATAACATGAACATGGATCAATGAAAGCAAGATGTTTACACAGGTGAAGTAAGTGGCAAATGAACAAACAAAACCAGGTGCACTAATAAACAGGAAGCTGAAAGCAAACCAGACTACATAGGGGGAAAACCCACCAAAAAAAAATAGGCAACCAGACAGGACAATATGAATGTATGGGGATGGTGGTAAACAAATCTACCCACCTAGACATTCCTTCATCTCTGTGATGTAAACTGTTATAATCCCGGGGTGACCAAGAATGGAGGTATGATTGAGATGAGTGGATCCAAGGCAGGCTAGGAGGCAGAGGCAGAAGGATGCAGATAGGGATGTTATGCTCGAGTGGTCTGCTCGCGCAAGTGTCGAGCATGTGACAAGGAAGTGTTTCGAGCATTGTCTCTGAGCAGGATTCGCCACGCTGAAAGTCATGCGAGCAGCATGCGGGAATCTCAAAGGGGCAGGTTTGTTGAAAGACGTTCAAACGATCAGAAGACATTAACGTGGGTTATTGAAAGGAGATTCACAGACAGACAGACAGCGCTGTGTATGGTTGTTTTTTCTAAACCCACCCCCATCCCCCGACATCATAAAGGCATGCCAGGCCCTGGCTACGCCTAAGCACTGCTCCTGTTTTGTTCTGTGATGCTGTATGTAATCTTAGACTGGCTGTATTTAAGCCAATTTCACTGTACAATTGTACATAGTATAACTATGCATGTGACAATAAACCTCTTTAAAACCTTGAATTAAAAAAAAAGCTCTTTTTCTCATATATGACTCCAAACAATCACCACATTAAATAAATTTAACATGTGGTTCAAACTGATTTTATTAGCGCCGAAACATTAGTAATGTTGTTAATATCTGCGGTTTATTGAACTTGATTTCTAATGTCTCGTAAATGCAAGTCAGCAGGATTTACATTCACCATTTATAACATATTTTATTGATCTACTTATACTAACAGGTCTCACTGTTAATAACTTCCAGTTATAAACAAAAGAGAGTACACCTAATGTTTGTATTGATTCCTACCATTATAATGCTGCAATCATGCTGCTTAAAAAGTTACACTCTTTTTAATGACTTATTATTAGATTTGTTCTAACTAGGTGTTACTGCTGCAAAATATAACCTTGAAATAGAATGACAAGGTGAGAAAAATACATTTTTGAGTGTTTTGGTAACATGCTCACAAAGTCATTTTACCACATTGTGTACGTATAATAGACTCAGATGGTAGCAAGAGTTTCTGCAAATGCTTGCAGCAAGGTTGCAAATGAGGTCACATCACTGAGAATAATTCCTCAGGGACACCAATAAACTAAGAAACAGAGGATGGATTAAGCTATTTATTTTCAGAGAAAAGCATAAAAGGACAACATGTGAAGTAACAGATAAAAATCATCAGGATCTGGAATCCTAATCAAAAAAATGCCCCTTGGTTCGTGGTCCTCGACATCTCTATTTCTTTCCCTCTCATTTTGTGCCATCTCCTTAGCCTCATTTGCCTCAGAGTGTATTACACAGTTACAGACTTGTAACTCAGTCTGGCATGGTGCCTGGCTTTAGGGCTGAGCATATGGCCAGTGGCTGTGGGGCCATGGAGGGTGAGGAGAGGGGTGAGAGAAAGCGATAGCACAAAAAGCTGGCAAAGGAATTGCTTGACTGCCATTTTATATGGCAGCTGAAGCAGAGGACAAACTCATACACACATGCTGAATACACACGATTAGAACACACTAGCACACCCGATCACAAAAACACACTTTGCCACAGTCACATCTCCAAAAGACACTTGCACTCTTTCTCCTTCATGAGCTGTACCTACAGTTGCACTTTTACCCTGCATGAGCCCCATTCAGCATGCCGTGCTATGTGAGGCATAAGATGCATGTGTGTGTGTGCGCTTGACAGGCAACAGAGTTGGCTGGGTTATTGTGGCAGGCTCGTGCACCATGTCAAAATCCATGTGAGAAAATACAGAGTGACAGATGTAGCCTTTCCGCTCTCTCACGCTAACATGGTTATTCTCCCACCGCCTGCTTCACTGATCCCACACATACGCACACATATATGTGCTCAAGTTCAGTTGCTTTAGTCACTCTGTGGACACACACACGGAGACACGCTGCAGCTTCTTTGGTTGCTGCGATTCTTACCACACACCGTCACTGACACACAAACAAAGATTGTTGTGATGTTCCTTGACTTGGAATGTGGGGACTTCTGGAAGTCCAGGCTGTTTATTCTGTAAATCCTAGACAAAACAAGCAGCTGAAGAGAAAGATGTCACTTGTGAGACTTCCATAGTACAAAAAAATAAATAAATAAATAACACTTTAAATTTTTCTGGAAGTATATTGCTTCAGACAACAAATATCTCTGACCTAATCATCTCCAAGACAATATATCAAAGTCATTTTAACTTTAATGAATATACGATGGAGCTCGGAGATGAGGGTTCTTTTAATCCATTGAAGCATGTCACCATGGCCCTATCGGATCATGTATCAATGTCACATCGACTTGCCACAACTTCCCTCCACACATTATCACCAGTACTGTCAGATACCAGTACAAATGAGAAAACAATGGAGAGATGAGAGCAAGCTGCTGAATATTCATAAGGAGGATAAGGATACAAGTGGGACATTTTGGAGCTTTATCGCCGCTAACAGGATCTAAGCCATGGTAATTCATGCTAAATCCAAACTAAATCAGCCCCAGCGCTGTTTGTGTTGAAGAAAAACAAAAAAGAAAATAGACTTCAGTTGATTCTCCCAAGTGTTTTTGTGATCTGCTTCCATTTCATCTCTATCCCCATTTCATTTATCACAACAAGCTAGTTGAGATATTTCTTATTCCCTTCATTTCCTCCACTCTGTCACATCATGAGCTAGAGGCAGAGAGGGAGGGTGCAAGGAAGTGAGAAAACAAATGAAATGCTGAATGCATCTTTGTCTCTATTAAAAAAAATATGTACACTGCACTGAAAAAAGGCGGAAAAAAGAGATAAGTTGAAAAGCTTTGAGGTTCATTTTTGTTGAAAGGCACAGATGTTTTTAACATAGATTGTGAATGCACAACCTTGAGGGAGCATCTAGTTGGCATATTTGCTGTTCTGACCTCATGCTCTGTTACTCCACATCTAAAGTGGTTGACCTTTGGAGACTCTGACTTAGCCATTTCTCAGAATGCAGTGTTTCCTCTGAGACCAAAATAAAGGTATTAGTATTTGACTGTATGACCTTTCCCAAAGGCTTCTGGGTAGGAGGAAATGACCTAAGTGGCCTATGTGTCTCGGGTGCATGAGTAGTGTCTTTATATGTCGGTATGATTGTGTGTATGGGACGTATGCAATTTGCTGTGTTAGTTTTTTTTTCAACCATATTAAAAAAAACAGCAGATGTAGCTTTTTCTCTTTTTTCTTAGTAGCACAGGGGTTTGTCAAGGGACACATAAACTCATTATAAAGCTCAATAAATTCCCACAGTTCTGTTTTTTAGTTTGTTTAGCTTAAACAATCAATACACAGTAAGAGTGTTTTACCACATTGTGTACAATATGATCAATCAGAGAGCTTGATGGGTATTGACCTTAAATAAGCTGACTTTATCACAAGCATTCATACAGTACATATAAAAGAGAAGTACCTTATATGAACACAAGAACAAAAATGTGTACACATACTGGTCCACATGCGTGACAGAAGTATGATATACTATATAAACATGTTCTTTTTGTTATACACATGGAATAATTGAATAGCCATAAAAGCAAACAAAAGAAGATAAAAATTGTCATGTGTGGAGATTTAATAATTAAAATTATCTAAATAATATGGATCTATAGATATCTAAAAATCTAAAATATTTTGTTAATGGAACTAAGTTTACTATCTATTTAACAAATTAAGAAATGTCTTAGTTTATTACCTGAAGTGTTGTGCTTTTTGGCACAATAAAACCTTTTATGACTCTTTTTTTCTTCATTGCAAGAATTTGAAATAGAATTTGTTTGCATTCAAGCATCCATTTAAGCCTTTAGATGCCAAGGTCATGAAACTGTGACAAGCAACAGGCCAGAGACCTTAAATCCGTTTCAACTTTCTGCTGCTAGATGTGGGGCATGTGAATCAGCCATTAGCAAATGGCTGTCAGCAGTTGGCTGCACTTGTGGGTGGTTGAATGTGGACCACAGTCAAAAACAGATTTCTTTCATTTTTCTCCCTATAACCTCAATCATTTACAACTAAATATTTTGAATGATAGTTCAATGCCCCACAGTGTCCATGGAGGAGAGAGGAGGCTTGTTGAATGAGATAGAGATCAGAACATATCAGCAAAAGTCTCTTTTTGGGCTTTGTAATATCAGATAGGGGTATAAACTATTAAACATAACTGTATGCTATATCTCCATGGCTGGGATGGGGATGGAGCATGAGATCGACAGGTGGGTCGGTGCTACGTCGGCAGTAATGCGGACACTGTAGTGGTCTGTCGTGCTAAAGAGAGGGAGCTGAGCCGGAAGGCTCTGAATGTCCCTACCTTCACCTATGGTCATGAACTGTGGGTCGTGACCAAAAGAATGAGATAGGTACCAGCGGCTGAAATGAGTTTCTTCCGCAGGGTGGCCGGTGTCTCCCTTAGAGACAGGGTGAGAAGCTCGGCCATCCATAGTAGAGCTGCTGCTCCTCCACATCGAGAGGAGATGAGGTGGCTCTGGCATCTGGTTAGGATGCCTTCCGGACGCCTCCCTGGTGAGGTTTTCTGGGCACGTCCCTGTGGGAGGAGGCCCCAGGGGGAGAGCCAGGACAAGCTGGACAAATTACATCTCGCAACTGGCCTGGGAACGTTGTGGGATTCCTGGGATTTCCCCCCGATGAATGGGTGAATGTGGCGGGGGGGGGTCTGGGGTTCGCTCTTTACGCTGCTGCCCCGTAACCCGACCTTGGATAAGCACTGGAAAATAGATAGATTTGATGCATTTGATTATGCAGCTGTTATATTAATTTTTCAATACCGACCAGGTTGCAGACCATCCCTATCAAAATGCATGTTACCTTGACTCCTCTCTCTTTGTTTTCCCACCTTGACAAATGTGAGAACGAAGATGGACATTGCAACCACATCGTTACATGCAAAGACACCGTAGCTCTGAGGGAAACAGACATGACCTCAGAAGCTGAAAGGACAAATCAAGTGAATGTAAACTAAGAAACAGAATGTAAGCCTGACTGGTTGTCACTGTGCAGGACAACCAGTCATTGTGTTAACTATCCTTCCGATTGACGTGGTCTGTCAGCAGCTGCTCTGAAAGCTCACACCTCATTCATGTGATTTTTCACTAAGTAATGCACTTCCACAAGTCTTTATTAGTGAACATGTCCTCCATATTTATTTGATGTATCAACAATGCCATACAGTTCATCAAGCTGTTCTGAGCTTTCCTTTAACAGAACCACTGCTGTTAGTGACAGACTAATTGCAAGAGTGTGTTTTTGCCTTTTCCTCAATTTTTGATGCTATTTTGTGGTACATTTTGAAAAAAAAACTGAAATCACATTTAAAACCCCCCAAAGGGCTCTTTTTATTTATGGAGCGTCACATTGTACAACAATTGCCCAAATTACATTTCTATTACAGTTTTAAAGTCACCAGCAAGTCTTAAAGTGGAAATGTACTTGGTCTATTGCATTCCCTAAACTGATATATGAAATAAGTGTTCATTATACTTAATGAGTTTTAAATTAGCTGATTTTGCTGTGCTACTGATTTTTCTGTGTTGTACATGTACTGAAGGTGTGGCTGATGTTGTGTCTGGTTATTCCACATCATTTTAAATCCTGGTTCCTTGTCTACTCCAATCACATCTCCATGCATCAAAAATTTGTCCACCTTACTCATGCAGTACAATTGGGAATAATTTAACTAAAGCAATGCTCATCTTTTCAGTCCTGTTCTGCTTAGGCAAATTAAAGAAGCCATACTTTGTTTAAAAAAATGTGTTTATCTGTTCATTTGTTTATCATCAGCTGTCAAAGACCTTTTTTGCACTGTATACATCTTTTCTGTATTTGGAGGGCTGATTTGACAGAATGAGCTCATCAAAATGTCCCCAAATTGCAATATTTTACGTTGTGGATGTGCTCTGAGTGCACACCCTGAAGATACCCCGACGTGTGCGTTACAACATTCCACAGCCATAAAAGTGCTCCAAAATGCTCCAAAACACTTGCAGTACAAGGCCCTTAATAAGGCCCTCATTAGAAACAGATCCTAATTGTATTTACGGATTAGTTTCCTGCTATTATTCAAATCCGTCATTACTCAAACAGTGGATTTTATACTATGGGACATTTTTGTGCTTATGATTAACAGAACTGCAAACTACGTGCTGCATTTCTCACTTTAACTGAGTAGCAAATACAGCAACATGTAATGTAAAATTTACAGAGAACAAAAATTGCAACACAAATAAATAACACAAGCAGATAAAAGATAAACAGCCAGAGGAGATAGAGCCCTGGAATAAAAACACAAGGAACAGTGGAATTATTTATAGTGTTACCACTCAGAAAGGCAGTGACCAATGCAATTTAATCTGACCTCAGAATAAATAGGCTTGTGATTTGTTTAGAATGTGGATCAGAAGATGGGTCAGGGAGATAATTGGTAAATTGTGAATAATAATGCTGGGATGTCATTATGGCTGACTACAAGAAGGAATAACAATAGACCTTATCTCTCTTGTTAACTCTGTCCACCCATGTTTCAGTCTCAGGTAAAGGAGCAGGCTGGCCATTTGCAAAGAAGCATGATGAATTTTTTAGCAGCAAGGATGTGTCTCCACTCATATCAGCCAATTCATTTTTTAAAATGGTGCATCTGCAGAAATATTAAATGTCAAAACTTGGTAGACTGTCAGTAACTGCCATAGCAGCATGTAGCAGGCTGTGTATTTGAACCCTTGTTATTTTTGATGATTACCTTGATTTTTTTGAACTTTTAACTTTAAACTTTAAAGTCTCTGTCACAAGGCCTACTTTTCTACTTCCTCTGTTACTCAAAACAAGTGGTAAACTAATCAGAAACATAGAAGCAAAGGGTTGTGAAATGTTTTTGTTTTCCTCTCTTTGGATGTTTGCTTCCTGAGTTTTCATCACACTGTGATAAGAGAAACATCTTTGTCACAAGCAGTTTCTGGTTTTTACATAACACCTTTTGATTAGTTTGCTTGAAATAGGGTTTGGCTGAGTTTCTTTTGGGTATACTACATGTGAGGATTAGTGCTAGTGTCTGCAAAGATTTTCCATACATGGTGGCACAACTACTTTATGTGCACATATAACAATGCACTGATTTTACTACTTGATGTTTGACCCAACAATTTAGGCTTATGATTGACTATATATGGATCCTCTATTTTATATAGATGTATTAATGTGTATGCTGTTTTAAACACCCATAGTATTTTAAAGCTGTAAAGCTTCAAATTAATAAATAATTGACAGAAATGTTAAATTATTTGAAACTAGAGCTTCTTACGTCCTCAGGGACAAATGACTAAAAATAAATAAACAAAAATAAAAAGTCAATATCTTTTTGTTTGTATCATATTAAATACATCCTTCAACATAAATCAAATGTCCTTTATTTAAATAAAACAAAATCAGTTGGAGAGTAGCAGGATGCAGGATGGAAGAGGTACACTTCACTTAACTTGGTTGCATTTTGTGCTTCACAACCTTTTGTCTTGCATGGTGGAAGGCTTGAAAATTATGTATTTTCTTGTTCAGCTAAAGGTGCATTCTGCATTTGCCATAGCAGACATGGGAAAAGTGGCTTGTGCAGGCCTCAGTGTCTGTCTTTGTTCTCATGTATGGCTAAAGACATCCTTTGTCACATCAGGTAGCACTCCAGTGGTTTTCCTCATGCGGGGGTATGTTTGGGATTTTCTGGAGAGGATAGTGGTCTGACCTTTCTTGTACTCGTAAGAGATGGGCCAAAAGAAGCCTAAAACCTTCTCAGGGGAAGGTGTTTCGGCTTGGGGTTCAGTTTTTCCTACTCTTTTCTGTATTGAATGCAGGGACTGATTACTGCTACTATATATGTTCCACCAAATGTAAAGATACCATCATTGGGTTTTCTAAAACTGCACCTGTAAAGTGCAGATAACCTGTCAAAAACAGCCACATCTCCCATGAACATGTTCTGTTGTTCAACAATGGCTAGTATACAGTAAGCTTGACTAACCATAAGTAGGTTAGAGTAATGCATATGTTTACCAGGGGTGTCAAACTCAGGTCCTCAATGGCCAGTATCCAGCAGATTTTTATTGTCTCCATGCTCCAACACAGCTGAACAAGAAGCTGTTGGATCTATTTGATCTGCATCAGGTGTGTTAATGAAGGTAAAAAACAAAACCTAATGGATTCTGGCCCTCGAGGACTGGATCTTTCCACCCCTGGTTTAGACCAATCAGGTTCAGCAGAAGTACAATAAAATCTACAGTGAGTGTGGAATGAAATGGCTGGTGGAAGGAGATAAATAACAATGATGATTATTTTTAGGTGAAAAAATAGAAAAATACAAAGATGTTGACAAACATTGCCTGGTCATTGAGCTCAATGTTTATGCTTTGTTTAGTCGTTAGTCAAGTCAACTTACTTTTTAGTTCAGTTCTTTTCCTTTCCACTTTATGAGTCGTTATCGCTTTGTTAATCAACCATTGAGAAGGAAGGTCTTTAGATGAGAGTGCCGTTCTGTTCCGGGTACAGGCTCGCCATCTTCATCTGGAAAACATCCAGTGTCCAGCAATCCAGTTTGAAGGTTTTTTTTAACATTAGAGAAAAAACCTAGCCTGCAGAACGATATTAGTAATATTGTACACAGCTAATAATTTCTTCTCGTAGCTTTAGCTTAGTTTTTAAAACCTCTTTTTTTTCAATATTACCATTTACCAAGAAACAATATTTTACATTTATGTTTTTAACTTGAGTATATTTTGCTTTACATAAAATAACACTTTATTTCATGTAACAAATTAATTTCTTTTTATCTCCATCCATCCATTTTCTACCGCTTGATCCCAGAGCAGGGTCGCGGGGGGGCTGGAGCCAATCCCAGCTGCCAATGGGTGAGAAGCGGGGTACACCCTGGACAGGTCACCAGTCCATCCAGGGCCAACACAGAGAGACAGACAACCATGCACACACACACTCACTCCTATGTGCAATTTAGAGTCTTCAATCAGCCTATCCCTGAGGTGCATGTCTTTGGACTGTGGGATGAAGCCGGAGTACCTGGAGAGAACCCACGCTAACACGGGGAGAACATGCTAACACAGTGCTAACCAGCCGCGCCACCGTGCAGCTCTTTTTATCTCTGTTTTTCTAATTATTTAACAATTAAATTTTGACTAATTATCATCAAGTTACTATTTTGCTGAGATTTGTTTTATTTAAAACAGACAGGTTGCCAAACCAACAAAGTAGATTAGGGATAAAATGCTTTGTATAAATATTTTGTAAAACGGTATTAAATCAAACATTCAAGTCTAAACATTTTTTTGTTGACGTAAGAAATACCATCCCTGCTATCCTGAGGTAATCAATATTTACATTCCAGGTTAACTTAGAGTCCAAAAAACAAGAGTTCAAATACTTAAAATTTTCACAATTTCAATTTTAACTCTGGTGATTGTGATAGGACAGAGATGCTGCCTTTTCCCCTGAAGTCTATAATAATTTTGTTTTTGTGATATTAGTAATTGGAAAGTAATTTTTACACCAATTTATGAAATTACAAACAATGTTTCTGTATTCCATGTCAGCGGGTTTTACCAATGAAACAATGGCTGCATCATAAGTAAATTTTGTAATAAAATATTTGGTGTTTAAGTTTACAGTCAGCTGTGTAAATTTAAAACAAGATGGGTGACAAAACACATCCATGTGGAGGTCCAGGTGAACCGATGAACAGGAAACAAAACAGGAAATACAAGGGGGAGTACAAAATAAAACAGGAAACTGAAACAACACAAAAGCCAGACCATAACGTTTTGGTTTTCTAATACTTTAAATGGCCTGTTGGTGAAATGCCAACAAAAGCAAAGAGCAAGTTCACAACTTTATAATCATGCCTTATCTTATCTGATTTTATCTTATCTGAAATCAAGAGACTCTAACGAGCTCGTTTAGTCTTTAAGTCTTTCTCATCCATCAGTAGGCAATGCCTAACCTTCTCAAAATGGTCAGTTATTCCACAAAAAACAGACGTTATGTATTAAATGTGATAATACATGGAGCAGGAGCTATTCTCCCCCAAAATTATTAAAGTTTATCCATACATAATAGTTTGGGTTGGAATGGACTTTTCCATATATTTTCATAGAGAGGAGGGGAGTTAGAATTTTTTTTTTTTGGAAGTTCAGTATTTGGATAAAAGATTATACTTTTACTACACTGCAGATGTCCATACAAATATGCTCTTCACAAAAAATGGATCGGCAGCATGTTGCCTGACATGTGTCCATTCAGTTTTGTCTTTTTTTTTTTAGGCCTTTGCAAAATTGTCTCCTGATGGAGAAAACTGAGCAGTAATACTGGAAACCACAGGGGCAGTGTTCAGCACTGTAGCCAAAACACAAATGAATAAGGAATACACAAGAAGAAGAAGCTGTAGATTATCGTGCACTGTGTCCGAATGTGCACCCTATGCCCTACTTAGTGCCCTATATAGTGGACACACCATGTTGTAGGGGTGTCTGAATGTACTTTGAGAAAAAAAAGTAGTGCACTCAAAGTTACCTACAATGTATCTTGAAAAGTAGTGAGCATTGATGGTCACTAGATGGGTTAATGTATACCACAAAGCATTGCGGGCCGCAGCTTGCAATGGCAAATGTAATACACATATTAAAAAAGTTAACAAAACACTATAGATAATACATTTTTATTCTGTTTTCATTGAAGAAAGAAATAAATATAAAGTGAAGAGATAAAATACAACTCTGGATCGGATTTGAAACAACGTCTTCAAGTGCGCTACAGTTGCCATATTTACAGCTGGTCGTCACGCGACATCTGACAACGCGAAATTAGTGAGCTTCTACGTAGAGTGCTATGTAGTGCAGCCCAATGTCATAAATGAAATGAGGTGAAAACTGAGATTTGCCCTGACCTCTGGCAGATATATTGGCTGACAAACATAGGGGACACATGTAAGTATGTTGACAATTGCGTTAGAAACTGGCATACCTACTGTAATTATGTGGATAAAAAGGGCATAAATAGGTCTCTACACAGCAAACTTCTCTAACCTGCAACAAGAGTTCTCATCAATCTCTGGGTAAGCTCCCTTAATCAACCCTTTTATATTAGGATGTCTATAAGAGCAAATTATGTGTTTCAGTGTCTTGCTGGTGCTGATGACAATACATCATACAAGCAGCAGATGTTGATAAATCTGTGCTTAAATGTAGTCATATGGTCTAGATGTAACATGCGGCTGAATGAAATGCCACTCATCTCAGAGTGTTCACACAACACTCGCATCCACATGTGTATGAGATAAGCACAGCAACACCTGCTGCCAATTAACTATAACTTTCCTCCATCTGAGAGCAGATCACACTTGAAGCCTCTTAGCAATGTGGAGAGCTCCTGAGTAATAACAGTCTGCATTTGAGTGATTGAGTAGTTAAATGTTGTGTTTTTTCCTACTTGACACTTAAAAAAGCGTTTGATGAATGTACGAGAGGCTCCAGATGGGCTGAAATTTGCTCCAACAGGGAGAGCTTCTTGTCTTCGACTGATTCACAGCTGTTCTTTTTTTGACTTTTCACACTGTATTACTTCACAAACCAAAATCTTAGTTCAAGAGTTCAACATTGTGTAACTTCATGATCAGGGTATTTCTGATGGCTGTGCAATCTGTTTTCTTTTTATTAATAAAATAGTTGTTCTGTCATGATAAGCAAGAACACAAAGATGTGCATCTATTGCAGGTTTTTGCACCTTCTGTAACATTGTGTATTGTTAAAGGCTTTCTTTGTTGCTAAACATGCAGCATATGGTTTGGTTCACAACCTAATAAATTAGCAGTATTGGCATGCAAATCTATAAAGGGATGCAGTTGTTTTATTTCAGACCAAACTTTAAATTTCTTCTTGTTCCTGTCATTAGAATTAGTCTTCTATGCTGAATTCAGTGCAACAAGCTGATAGTTCTGTTGGACACGAAGCAAGACCCAGAGTGCTCCGTAATTACAGTAACCATGACAACAAGCATTCCTTTCCAGGGGCTAATAAAGTTGTTTTTGTGCCTAAACCAACCATTTGTAGGTGCTAGAGCAGCAGTGCATCCGCTACAAAGGCTCAATGAGGAGAAAATAAAGAATTATTTGTTCTTTTTTTTTTCCACAGTCAACAACATAATAAAATAAAAATATCCAACAACTTTAAACTTGAAAAATAATCCAAGCCTCCTTCTTTTGTAAAGATGTTTGGATGTAGAGTATGTGTCTAAGTAATGACAATATTCATTGAAAAAAATTAGTTAAAGGATACTCAACTCATTGGTGATAAGTTTTGAGTTTTGGTCCTAGCATGTTGCACTGACCACTCTCTCAAGCTATCACTCTATCAAAGCTGCTTTTTCCACTAAGCCAGGGGTTGGCAACTCCGGTCCTAGAGAACCGCACTCCTGCAAGTGTTATGAGTTTCCCTGCTGCGTCACACCTGACGCACATCAGGCTTAATTAGCAGACTTGTGCAGTGCTTGACATCAAATTCAACATACGTCTGCTAATGACCCATTGATCTGAGTCAGATGTGATGCAGCAGGGAAACTCACAACAATTGCAGGAGTGCGGCTCTCGGGGATCAAAGTTGCCTATTTCTGCCCCCCGCACCACTAGGGGGCCGCTAAAGAAGAAGGTTTATAAATGTGCAATACACATGTCTGTCACGCACATATCAACAATAAACTGTGTAATAATAAACTAAAAATGATAAGTTAACATGCACTGTGACTCTGGGTGTTGCATATACCCAAAAACTTTCTTTGTGGCATAAAAGGTATAGGGTTTGCAAAACTTTTTCCTCGGCTCCCTCAAGCTTAGAGTCATATTTTTCCACCATTTAGTCTATCAGCCTCCTGTTAGAACCCTTTTGCGTAAGAAAAATGTTTCAGAAGCAAGCCTTAAACTGGAGTTCTCATTTCATGCACCTATATAAAGCATGGTCAAGGAAAATCAATAGAAAACACGAATAACTGCAGCTGACAATCTCATTGTGTGTTGGTGTTTTGATTTTTTTCTTACATGGCGATGCTGGGAACAGTGCACATAGCTTAAAAAATAGATTTGATGAAAGTTTCATCTTTCATGAAATGACAAAAAGCACTAAAACAAATCAAAACACCCTGGGGGAATCTTTCAGGAAAAATAGGCACTTATAAAACCAAAATGGAAAACATCTTTATAGATGTAAAATTACTGTTACTCGAATACTATTCATATAAAAAAACTACATTTAACTCTCTAAACAGCAATTTGTAGCATTTTATGAAAATACCATCTGTGAATGTAGTAATCAGTGAAGTAAATAGTCTTTTCTGCTGTGTTCTTGATGAGGGAAGATTGTGAATGAAGCGTGTTGATGTGCCTTTACACAGCAGTGGTAACATCTCACATTGAGAGGAGAGACATCTCAGATGATTAAATCACTGAACCTACACAAATAATTAATCAGTTTATTCTGGCTAACTATGGAATGTCATTAATGATAAGAACCTTTGCATTATATGCATCATTTATGTATAAATATATTGTAGTTTAAGTAATGTGTACCCAGTTGGAAATATAAGAAATTAGGGACTGTGAGGAAAAACTACTGTCTGAGTAAGACATCACAGCTGCAGGTTCACAGCAGCGCAGTTAATCAGTTGTAAAAAGATAAGCTTTTCTTCTGCATAGAAAAATATTCTTCCTTCAACACTTTCTGATTGAGTGACAAAAGATTAGATTATTTAAGTAAGCTACTGAATATTATTTTAGACAGAGAAAGGTGGCCTTAATTCCGTGTTTACTTTAATGGTATTATCATTCCACAGCTTACTGTTCATTTTCTGAATGTACATTTTCTAAATTAGCATTTTTCTGTTAAACATTTATTCTTCTCGCCTGCAGTACAGTACTTAATTATACATAATAACATTGGTATTCTTTTTTGCACAACCAACTAATCAAAAAATATATTGTTTTACTTCAGCCCAACTGACCTGATTATCAAATTCTGCCAAAACTTCCCTAAACTTGGGTGTAAGAAACAAGGAATAATTGTGTTCCAAAACATAATTATTGAAACATTGTGATTGTTTGTCATAAAATATAAAAAATAAAAGATAAAAAAGAAGATCAATATTAAAAGCTGAAACTTTTGGATTCTCCTGGAGAAGAAAATACATCTAAACATGGTGTAATCTTATAATAAACAACAGGACAAATATTCTTAATTATTTAAAAAATGTTACAGTTATGAAGACTGTAATGTATATTAACTAATAAAAATATTCCAATTTATACTGATATCTGGGCAACATGATTGGCTGCGCTCACTTTTTATAAACACTGAATTGCTGTAAATTCATGATTATGAGCAGAATGTAAACCAGTTTGTTAGAAATTTAAACTGGCAATGAAATTGACATAGATAAAAAGGTCATTTCAAAGGATAAGAAATAACACCAGCTTAATAAAACTATATTTTTCTGATACAGCACACTGGGTGAAATACTGAATTTTAAAGTTCACAGACAACTTTGTCTATTTAAAGTACTTGTCTGTTCAACTGGAAGTTTGGGATTTAAATGTGGAATAAAAAACCTGGAGAGAAAACTCAATCTTTTTGTAAGATATCCACCACTATGATCTACGTCGCACAGATGATAAAATAAATTACTGCAGACAATTTACCTGTAATTATTGAGTATATAAAAGTAAACAATAAAAATAACCACTGTGTGCTTTTATGGATCCAAAGGTGTGGTAATAGTGTGATAAACTCAAATATACAACTGGGGTACACACACAACAATAAGGACTTATTTTTACCCCTGTATTTCTACCTTTGAAACTGCTGTATATTACCTCAGGTGTTCAACTTGTTCTTTCATTTGAAAATGAAAAAAATGCCTGCCACAGACCAAAGGTTAGATAATCCTTTGTTCTTTATCATATGCATAGAACACACCAGAGACACAGTGGGGCTCAGTGTCTTGCCCAAGGACGCCTGGGCTCTGTGACAC
>JBAMHV010000004.1:23486991-23499149 GCA_037177535.1 Pseudomugil gertrudae | reverse complement strand
GACTGTGGGAGGAAGCCGGAGTACCTGGAGAGAACCCACGCTAACACGGAGAGAACATGCAAACTCCACACAGAAAGATTCCAGGTTTGACCACCGCCCCAACCGAGGCTCGAACCAGCAACCTTTTTGCTGTAAGGCCACAGAGCTAACCAACTTCCCCACCGTGCAGCAACCGTGCAACCGTGATTTGACTTTATTTTTTTTTTTAAATGTGATAAACAGGAGTAACATAGTTATTTTATCATTTTGTAATGTGTTGATGTTGCTGCTAACAAACAATGAAGCTTAAACTAAAATGTCTTAAATAATGATCATTTAATAAAGGACAATATATTGATTAACTTTGAAACCTTCAAGCAAAACTGTATTGCAGATACTTGCCAATTTTGTGCTATTGTCCAGCTGTAGTTCACATAATGAAAGCATTTATGTCAAATTAGCTTTATGTGGTGTGGAAATGAACGGTCTTCAGTGAAGTGCCATGACTAGTTACATGAAATGTTGCACAAAGTTGCAAACTCAAAACTTAAGCCGTTTCCCCCTCAACAGATGTGGAACATTCATCCATAATAACAGCGAGTTGTTCATAACATAACAGACACAAAAACCAAGATGGTGGCTATCACTGACTCAGCTTTAGTAGAGGTATAGCTTCTTTTTCATTTCCCTTACAGCTAACAGACAGTAGGGCTACTTTCAAGACCTGTTGCTTCATTATATGCCATAATTATTTAAAAGTGAGTTATATGACAACGTGGCTTCTTATATCTTCCCTCCTATCAATGTGCAGATGATGTTGCTACATGTGGAAAAGTTTTGCCAGAAGGAGACACAGTTGTGTTATGTGTGAGGCAAAATTCTCTTGACCCAATGTGACACATTAATGGTGAGAATGTCTCGCAATGACATCTTGCATCTATGCATACACCTTGGCAGCTCAGTTAAGGGTGAAAAATAATTAATAGTTGTTGACACATTAAGGTTACACGAGGCTGACTTTTGTTTTTAAGGTTTACGGGCTACTACTAGCAGTATATAGCAGAATTTGACAGCTGATGGCAAGCGTCTTGTCTTTAAGATGTGAAGAAGCTGACACTGGGGGAGGTTTAAAATATATTTAGGGGTGAATGTTTTCTTTTATTTGCTTTGTCCTGTTTTGTATTCACCCAATGTTAGGTTTAAATCAATGCAGTTTGGCAAATGACAAGTATCACTAATGCACTTAAATTTGCCGGTACCACTCTGATTGGTTGCAAGTATTAAAGTTTCATCTGTTTCTAATGAAACAGCACTATGTGTGATATTCAAGCTCAAAGCATAGAAAATGAGCTGAGACTGCAGCTGGAGCTTATTTTACTGAAAAATGCAGGCACAAGCTTTAGATTACAACATGCAAAAACACGATTAAGTGTAGAGCGATATTGACAAAAATGTTTTTTGTGTTCTTTTGGGGGAAGTAATACCAATAAGTCTAGCCAGTGTGAAGAATATGACCTTATAATTCAGGTTTTAAGGTTGTTTGTTCCAGATATGAAAGTAAAATAAACCACATGTGGCTTTTCCTTGTTTAGTTTTCAATCTCAAGATGAGAAGCAGACTTGATACAGATGATCTTACAAGTCTCGGTGGATAGTAAAGACATCAGCAGAGCAGAGATGTACTTGGGCCAGAACACATGCAAAATATGTTGAATGTCAATAAATCATTGCTTTTCTTATCACTAAAAGCTCAAATGATTTACATGAAAAAGTGTGTTCACATTATTGTATAGCTATTTTCTATCAAATATAGCTGTTTTTCCCCATCAAACATTTCCAGATTTCATAAACAGTATTAGCATGTCTAACAAAAAGGCTTATTTGTGTATATGTGCTGGCCCCATGCTGCTTATAGCTAGTCTCTCCTTACATTGTGTCCATAATTCAGTGGATGGTGTCATTATTTAAAGTTTTTGTGTTGTCTTTTGTTCATTTATGTATTGTATCTTGTTTTGCTTTCATTCATCATCTCATCTGGCTTGATTTCTTCATTTGTTCCTTATCCATCTGCATATTAATACTTCTTGATTCTTAGTTTTCCTTCGTCAGATTATCCCTGTTGTGTTACCCCCATCCTGTCTTCAGTTTAGTCTTTGTGCCGTGCCAGATTATATTTAAATTAAACTTTGTTCCAGCATTTCTTCTGCCTCTCTGTCATGCATTTAGGTCAAAATTGTGGTTCTACTGGCTTTACTTATCTTCTTTTCTTATTTATTGATTTTTTTCAGAATCATTGCTACTCATTCTTTAAGGTTGTTTCACTGAACATTCATTTGAGGTTAGGATGTGTAAAATCCTGGTATGTCTGTGACCTGGGTTTGTCAATAGAGTGAACTGAATACTGAATTCTTAGTATGTAAGCTTATAAATATATGTTATCGAATGTTTCTGACAAGCTCATTAAAATGAACATGAACAATACTTTTGTCATTTTTCTTGTCACACTGTTTCTCCACCTCCCTTAGTGGGTAAAATAATCTGCATGAGACAAGGATTCCTTTTAGTGTTTATTTTTTTCAAGTGTTATAGTTTATTCTGCCTACTTTATAATCTTATTTTTTATCTATAATTTTCATTTATAATTTGCTGTAGTTTAGCATTACACCCCTCATCCCTTGTTACTCTATTTGTGTCTTGTTTTGTTTGTGCAGTCAGATCTATCATTTGCATGGTAGTTGCGACTGAGTGCAGCTGTACAGCTCACCAACAGCTTCAGTTGTCTAAAAAAGTACACATAGTAAATCTTTCTCACAAACTTTACAAACAAACTTGTTTTCAGATGTAAAAGGCAAAAAATAAAGAAATACAAATAAGCATCAGCTACATAAAATTAAGCAACACATCTTCCAAATATAAAAGATGGACATAAGAATTCAAGAAAAATTGGGGTGTTGGGCATTTTTTAAAATTGATTTTCTCTTTTGTGGTAAAAAACACATGTTTCTCATTACTTTATCTTTTCCACCATCATGTCTGCAGCATATATCTGTCTTCTTTTAAACTGCATGAGTGGATGTTCTTAGACCACTGCCTTTAATTACAAGCTGCAAACAGTGATT
This sequence comes from Pseudomugil gertrudae, assembly GCA_037177535.1. Taxonomy (NCBI): domain Eukaryota; kingdom Metazoa; phylum Chordata; class Actinopteri; order Atheriniformes; family Pseudomugilidae; genus Pseudomugil; species Pseudomugil gertrudae. The sequence goes on along the minus strand of JBAMHV010000004.1, from coordinate 23,496,052 downwards.
AACCTTTCGACAAATTGTGTTTTCCTTTTGGAGGTTTACCTTGACCTACTTCCTCCCTGCATTTCCTTCCATGTCAAGCATACAACAATGTTATCAACTACAAATGTTTCAACCAGCTCTGCCTCCATTCTTTTCTATTCAGCTGGTTCTCTACCAGTTCACCATCCTTCCTCAGCCTCCAGCACCACTTCAGTTCGGTCTACACCTGCCACCACTCATTACAAACTTCTGTCTTGCAATAAATCTTTTAAACCTTTTTCTAACTGTGTGTTGCCTTCGGGGTCTACTTTTGCCAAATCATAAAAGAGGCTCAAATGAGGCCTTTGTGATCTGTTATTTTCTCGTCTGGCTGATGCACTTTCTATATGTCAAAGTTATGAGCCAGCTCTGAAACAACATCAACCTCAGACTCTCTTCAGCTGCTGTAAACTCACAAACACAAACTTGTCTGCATGTCTGATGCTCAACTTCTAAAAGTCTGTCTTTGTTACAGCTTGCATTCTGCATCTACTTGACGGGGAAAATAGCTGCGTCTTTTTAACCTTAAAGTCATGGCAACTTGTGGAAGGCTATCTGATTAAGCTGCTAATGGAAAAGGGAAGGTAAGACAGAGGAGACTCCTTCCAAAACAGCTGTAACAAAGTGAAGAGAATAATTTATATTCTACAATCTGAAGAATTTATGGATTAACAAAATCATCTATTTTAAACTAGCTTTCTTTCCTTGCCATCGCTGTGGCAACAATATTGCTTTTGGCCTGGACGGTGTGTTTAAATTCTTCATATTTCTGAAGAACAATGGTCTACTCCTCTGGTGAAATAGCTGATTTGCAGAGGTTCTTCATTTCTGGAATTTGCCAGATGCTGCAAACATTACCCTTTTTGTGTGAGCATGCAATGATCAAGATACAAAAATCTTGGGTTGATTTATCACGCATTGGTGCTCTCTGCTTCCATACTTTGCTCTGGTCACCTTTCCATCTATCTCATAGTTGTCCTCTCATCATGAACAATAACTTAAAGTGTAAGTGCACATACGTTTTGCATGACTCTACCCACAGCCAAATTTGAAGAAAAAAAATCCAGAAATTGTGAGGCGTGGTGGTGATTAGGGACTAGGGGTGTGATCAAGGGGTGGAGAGTAGATGGGTTGTGAATACGCAGAAATTATTCAATGAGAGTCGGCAGCTCAGCAGACATTCATGCCACAGAGCAGCCTTTCGGGGTGAAAGACTTCTCCCTGCCATACTCCCATGAGCTATACACCACAGTGATTAAAGAATAATCACTGCGGTGTATACAATGTTGCACTAATTACTAAAAAAAGTAACAATGACAAAGACAATAAATATTTCAAGGTTATTTTGTGGAGTTATATTTGTGTTTATGTTAAATGCAAGAAATTAGGCAATCTGACAGGGGAAAGACTTTCGTAAGTAGCTGCAAAAGCTAGCCTGAAATTCTGGTGTCGGTATTTACGTGTTACATTGATTTTGTGGCGAGAGCGACATCACCAGACTTTCTATTCTATTTTATAGTTACTTGGCAGACGCCTTTATCCAAATGTAGCAACACGGTTTTAACAGACTGATGGAGTGAGAAAGGCGAAACCACCATGCAGAAATGATCGCCATCCAGCTGTCAGTTTGGTTTAGTCAGTTTTCACATTGATTGCAAAAACTTGAGATTTAGCAAAAAACTTGGGTTTTTAGAGAGAACAAAAAAGTTTGGAGAGAGAAGCTATTTTATTTCAAATAAAGTTTTCAGTCTTACAGCAAGTAAGATTATAGTAATAAATGTTTTTTAAAGATTTTTTTAAAAGAAATATTAATTTTTATGCCAAATAATGTTATATATTCTATGACAGAATAACTCACAACATTGTTTTACTCACAAATACATATTATTTTGTGCTATCAGTGTGAAAATAATTACTATCACATATACACATTTTCTTTACAAAACCTTTTCCCCCTCTCACAGATTGCCTATTTTCTTGCATTCAATAAAAAGACAAATATAATTCCATACCATTAATTCCTTAATAAAGTGTTGTTGCATTCATGTTTCACATCCAGAGGTCATTGTGTTCTGATGGACAGTTGTGAGAGAATCATGACAAAAGGCTTCACAAAAGGAGAGCAAGCAACTAGTAAGCTTGTAAACACAACCTCCTCAATCAGTGACTGAAAATGTTTACAAGCAACATACTCAGAAAAACAAGCTCAACATGCAGACTTTGCAGCACTGCTTATGTCCTATCTGTGTAAATAATAAGAAGCACACATCTGCTGGCCACAATGAATTAATTTAGCTAGTAATAGACAGACGCACCATAGGATAACGCTGAGTTACTTTATGTACAGGAAAATGTGCAAGTGCAAGTTGCTAACAAAAGTACAGATGCTACAGTGACATGCTAACTAATGCATTACTACCCAACAATGGTTCCTAATAGCATAAATGCATCCCGATGCTACGTTTTCTCAAAAGCACTATAACAGTCTAAAAGTCTGCAAATAGTGAATATCAGATGAGACATGCTTTAGACTCCATGCCTGCAATGCCAATACCTGTCTTATTTTAAGTCAGTCAGTTCCTTTGTTTTTTCCTTCTTGTGAAGTAGTAAGTTTTTTAAAAATTGTAAAAAAAAAAAAAAAGAAGGCATTTTTCATCATGATAAAGTAATACTATGTTGTTTACAGGTAAAAAAAAAAAAAAAAAAACATTTTAGTTTCAACGTCTGATTTACATGCCCTGAGTTGAGCTAGGTTTTTGCACTGGAACTTGATAGCATGGAACACGGTGGCACAGTTGGTTAGCACTATGTGGCCTCACAGCAAGAAGGTTGCTGGTTCTAGCCTCAGCTTGGGCGGGGTCCAACCAGGAACCTTTCTATGTGGGTTCCTCCCACAGTCCAAAGACATGCTGATTGGACACTCTAAATTGCCCATATGAGTGCATGGTTGTTTGTCTATGTGTGTTGGCCCTGTGATGGACTGGTGACCTGTCCAGGGTGTACCCCGCCTCTCGCCCGTTGTCAGCTGGGATTGGCTCCAGCCCCCCTACGCCCCCGGTAAGGAAAAAGTGGTAGAAAATGGATGGCTGGAACTTGATGCCATTTAAATTGGCATAAAAGGCAGAATATGAATTATTAGGCTTTTCAGTAAAAATATAAACTTGGTCATTGTTTTTACTTTCACAATTTGCGTTTGCACTTTGAGAGAGTCTTAATTTAAATATATATTTGTTTAAATACATTCTTTTGAAACGCTGTAGTCTTTGTGCTTCATCTTCTGACAGAATGACTCATAATTATCTCTCTGAACTGCTCATGCTATTTGTTGCATAATGCAATTAAAGTGAATCTGACTGACTATAATGTGGCCCTCAGCACCCAAAGCTCTGGAAACCAGAGCAAAGTGACAGTGCTGTCGCAGACTCAAGCACAAGCTTCACAACCCTAGAGACCAGTGACTGACAGACCCACACACAAATATTACATACAGTTAGAAAAGCACAAAGAAAGTAGAAATGTATAAACCATCTCTGACCTTTAATCAGCTCTGTTTACTGACATTTTATAATTTCTACTTCAGGTGATGAAACAACTCCTCAATTTAGAATCCAAGTAACACCTGGCTTATAATAAAGGGCACAGGTTTGGTAGAAAAAAAAGAAAGAAAACAAAGTTAATAAATCTATGCAGTGTTAGAAAGAATATAAAAAAAACAAATGTGTGAGCCCACGGTGATTATCTGACATACACAGTTGTTTAACACCAGAGTTACTTCAGAGACAAACCACTCATTTATGAAATTAGTTTTTGAAGGAAAAATAGATTTCTCTTATGTTAGATCTCCTTCAAAGAGTTGTGTGTTCATTAATTGGAAATAATGAGGAGAACGTTAGTGCAAAGTTAAAAGATTTAATCTAACAATTGATTTACTAAAAGAATGGAATGTGCAGACGGAGCTCTGGCCATTTTGTCCAGGTCAGCGACAGAAACATGTTTGTCCTCCTTGCTCACAAAGACAAAAGGGGAGAACTCTGTAAAAGTCTATAGATTTGTTAAAGTTGAAGGATGCATCTGACTCTCATTTGCTTGTACGCTGTCACAGGGGAGGTTATAAAGATCTGTGATTGGTGGAGAGCCTCACGTGTCCTGAAAGGCAATCCTGCTGAGTTGTAACTTGCAGATAATAGGACTGTGTTACATGGGCTGTGTCTCAATTCAGGGTCTGCACACTTCGAACTGTCCAGACTACGTAGGTTACAACACATTTTTTGTAGTCTGCATACTCCAAAGTGCATTTACCATTAGTGAAATGAGGCAGCTGACCTAGTATACAAGAATTACCCATAGTGCTCCAGTTCTCTGTTGCCTAGCATTGTCATAAGCCATGTTTATCCATGTAGTGATCATTGGCTGTGCTGAATTTAGTGCTAGTGTGCACTGTGCATGTTTCACTGCACTATTGTGGGTAAGTGCTGTCTCAAATGAAACCCTGGACTTTGGATACTTACCAGTAGTGACGTAACCGTTTAGACGATTGTGCTTCACACCAAAATTATTATTTTGTTTTCACTACACGGCTAAAAACTGCTAACATTTACAAACGCTAACTGTACTGGATCAATAACACAGTCTCAAACAAATGATCGGATCCATGAGTTATTGTGAGCACTAAATTAAATATGTAGCAAGCTGTGGTGTACATGAGAACCGTAACAAAATAACTTCATACTCACATCTATACAAATTAGCCTCCAACACAGTATTGTTTGTCATCATTATTTTGAAAGTCCAGCATTTCCTTTTTCCTCTCCATCAGCAAGATGGCATCGTTTTAGTGCGCAAAGTGTCTATCGTGTTACAATAGATTTTTGACTAATTTTAAGGCAGCATCTGGGTACTTTCAGTGCACTGACTTTTTGCCTAAAGTTCAGTGTAAACGCACTATGCACTTAAATATAGTGCGCAAAGTAGTGTTAGTGCACTGACTGAGACACAGCCATATTCTTCCACAAATTTCTTTTAATGACAGAAAATTGAGCCAGATATTTCAATGTTTATTTTCATCTACTTGAGTGTCTAAATTACAAATACGTGGAGGAGGCGGACTAGAAGAGCTTTACTCGTGACAAATATTCTCGCCAGACACATGAAATAAAATTCATTTGTGTTCATGGGACACGATCCTACTGCCATCCCTGCTCGTCTGATGGGACAAATATGTGTTTATATATATTTTTAAAAACCATCCTTGCAGGCAATGGACTGCGGTTTATTCGTTTCTATCTGGTGCGCAATTGATTCTGGGTGATCAGAGACCACGAAGGATACATAGCATGTACCCTTTATTTTAAGCTAATTTGGCCACAAACGAAGTGCGCATTTCAAGTGTGAATCTGAAGTATCCTTCGAATAAGGACAGTATTTGGTGGGTATTATATATGTGGATGGCAAATCCACACTTCGAAGTGTGCAGTATCTGAATTAAGATACAGCTGTGTCTAAGAGTAAGGACTTAAATGGACACTGGACAGAAAACTTCTTAGACTCACTTATGTTAAAGTCTTAACTCTAACTATCTAATTATCATGATAATAAATATAGGTAACATATTCTTCACCTCACCCATTTATTCTCCACTCGTTCAGTGAGATTTTACAAGACAGCGTGGGGCAACAACACATAAACTGAATAACTCCCAACTAATTTTTTTAAACCCAAAACCATATTTGAATCTCTCTTCAGAAGAATAAAACATTCTCACCAACCCAAAACAAACCTAGAAACTCCTTCTGTTGGCATGCTGTGCTGTCACACTTTGACAGGATGACAAGCCTGTGTAGAATGCAGGTTATCACATCTCTAATGTTGACACCGGAATAGGATTGTATTGGCAATCACACAGTCAGCCAACCCTGTTCTCTCTCTCCTGCTCTCTCTCCATTTCACACAAACACCCCCCATCCCTCCCATACACACCGACACAATAGTGGCATAAAGATAGGTAAATGGGAGAAACCTTGTGGTAACTCATGGCGATTGAGGACAATATGCAGATGCTCATGCAAGATGCAAGTAGGCCAGATAGGCAAGTTGAAAAGCAACGGTCAAAACTTTTATTCCAGGAAATCTTGAAAAATAGGAGTAGTCTTAAACTTTATGGCTTTCATTTTCTCATTTTGGTAAGCAGTTTTAATTGCAAACAGTAAAGAGCCAGACTGACCTTGTCAAGGATTTTTCTGAGCAATAGCTAGCACTTTATTACTGTTGTCACAACAACATGCAGTTTTATCATCAGCTGTTTTCTTTAGTCCCGGATGTTTTCTGTGTAGCCCTGGTAACCAAAGCCAATATACTGTAAGTCACTGTATAGATGCTGTTTAACATAACTGCGCTCCTCCAGTTGCTCTGCTCCGGCTCTCCATTCCACTGTTTATCATCTACCACTGGCAGCACGCTCACTCTCCACCAGAGCAACATTAGCAGGCTGCTACAGAAGGCTAATGAGGCAGGGGGATGGAGGCAATGAGTGGCTATTCAGAAGATTTTTGCAGGGCCGCATAGCATTCACACTCCTATACCAACATTTACACAACATATGAACTTTCAGGAGGGTAGGAACTACTTCTTCTTCTGCTGGAGCAGCACATTTACTTACTGCTGCCTGTCAAGTCTGATACGTACACACAGTGCTGATGGAGATATTTCAGCTCCATAACCAGCAAAGATGAAAACCACAAAACTTTTTCAAATGTTTGAGAATTAATCAGAACATAGAAGCAGAGGTGATGAAGTTATTATGACAGGCACTGCATGGTGGAAATAGACATTAGTCTGAGTCTTTAGTGCTGCAGGCAGACAGCCTACAGTCCAGACAAGTATAATATTGTCTCTGGATGTGGGGAAGTGATTTACAGCTATCTGCTTGTTGTGTTGATGCTTAAAACAACAGAAGTCCCCTGCAGTCTTTCAAACGAGGCTTCTGGTTTTATTTATATGTTCCAATGAAAGCTGAAATATGGTTTTGAAATAAGTAAGGAAATTAGATAAGTTCCACAGATTACCTGCAGAGTAGATCATTAACCAGGTGTCATTAAACTAGTTAGTACTTTAATAAAACTGCCACTGAGAACACAGTCTAAATGTGTGTACTTGATAAGAAATGTTTCAAAATGTTTGGTTTAAATCTAAAATAGTCTGAGAAACACTTGCAAGGTGTGGATAACTTTATAAATATTTCTGATGATACAGGGAGTACAGATAGAAAAAGAGTGAAAAAAGTAGGGAAAAGAGTAGATGGAGGACAGGAGAGAGAGGTTTGTGTGAAATATAAGTTGCTCCCATCTTCTCTTGGCATATGTGATGAGATGAAATGTACAGTATGGCCCAGTTTTCATCATTTGTATTGGTTTATGTGAAACTAATTATTTGAGAAGTAAATGTTAAAATAAATCTTAATAATTTCTCCTTTTAAAAGACAGACCAAACAAATGACAAACAACTCTATTATGTCTACCCTAATTATTACATATTCAATAGTTTATAACATACTTCAAATTGGAAAAGAAAAGACAAAATAGAAAAGATCAAATATGCAACACCAGTGTGATGATGAAACATAAGAAAATATTTTTTTTCACTTTCATTTGCCTGAATCTAAACAATGACAGTAAAAAATAATATATGTTTTTATCACCTCTGCCAAGGAGGTGGTTGAGGTTATGTTTTTGTCAGCATTTGTATGCCTGTCTGTATTTCAGCAACAGTGGTGGCAATTCCAGATCCAAAAAGTCACAATCCTTTCTGGCAGCTGTTCCGCCCAGTCACCAAACCAGCTAAATTAATCTGCCAGGTAAAGAAGCCTGTTCATCAGAGGTTTCCAGCTCATGTCCTCGAGGGCCACAATCCTGCAGGTTTTCCATGTATTTCTGGTCCAACAAAGCTAACCCAAGTTAATCGGTCATTATGCTGAACTTCATTGGATTTTGGAAGGTCAGGTATGCTGAAACAGGGATACATAAAAAACCTTCAGGACAGCGGCCCTTGAGGATTAACTTTGGGAACCCCTGCTGTCAGTGAAAACACTTGTTCTAATTGTAAAGGTAGAGGCAAAAATATGGCAGGATTTTTACTTTATAGCACCTGAATTTGCTGCCTCTTATTTGGAACTTTATTTAAAAACTAAGGTCAGAGCTGTCCGATTGTTTTGCTAGTTTTCATTTCATTACCTTAATACGGGTCCTATTGAAATCAGAAACCTCTTTGAAAAGGAAAACCTTCTGACAATTAATATGCTAATAAAGGAACAATTTAAAAAATATGAAAAACATATTATGGACAAAAACAAAATACAGTTATCCATCCGGCCCTCTCAAGTGAAGCAATGGTGCTCTAACTTCACTGCATTCCTTATGATTTTCAATATTAAGCATACGCTATTTTTATTTATTTATTTATTTTATTATTTCGTTGCCCTGTTACATGGAATAAGGTTATTTTACCAAATCTGTCAATACTTGGGGAACATTCAAGAGTAACTATTTGGAGAGAAAGTGTTTCAGCAACAATGTAAAAAGTGAAGAAAGAGTCAATCCCCCCCCCCAAAAAAAGAACAAAAAAAAGAACAAAACAGCAGAAGCATGACTGCCTCTCTTTTTCCTCAAGAAGCAAAGCTTTGGTGGACTTTTTGAGATGTGAATGACGTGAAATTTGGTTTTAGGTTCTTATTCACACAATGATGGGGCCTACAATGAATGCAGCCTCACATTGAAACCCTTCAAGTTTCAGTTTAAAGAGTCTAATTTGTTTTAAGCTTTCTATTTTTTTTAATTCAAGAAAGTTAATAAATGTTTTCACAGTGACTGTAAAATATTGTATTGTTTCTACAGCTTTTTTACTTACTTGAAAACTATCCATCCTTCCATCCATTTTCTACCGCTTAATCCCTGAACAGGGTCGAGGGGGGGCTTGAGCCAATCCCAGCTGACATCAGGCGAGAGGCAGGGTACACCCTGGACAGGTCGCCAGTCCATCCAGGGCCAACACA
>JBAMHV010000004.1:23474461-23486891 GCA_037177535.1 Pseudomugil gertrudae | reverse complement strand
CTGTGGGAGGAAGCCGGAGTACCCGGAGAGAACCCATGCTAACACGGGGAGAACATGCAAACTCCACACAGAAAGGAACCCCGTTGGAGCCCCGCTCACACCAGGAACGAACCGGCAACCTTCTTGCTGTGAGGCCACAGTGCTAACCAGCCGCGCCACCGTGCAGCCCTTACTTGAAAACTAAATTATGTCAAATGTTTTCTAAAAGATTATTTTAAACACTGATGTTAGATGAAGTGGGCTGCACGGTGGCACGGTTAGTTAGCTCTGTAGCCTCAAAGTCAGAAGGTTGCTGGTTTGAGCCTCGACTGGGGCAGGGGTCCAACCAGGAACCTTTCTGTGTGGAGTTTGCATGTTCTCCCTGTGTTAGCGTGGGTTTTCTCTGAGTACTTTGGAGAAAACCCACATACTACTCCCACAGTCCAATGACATGCACCTTGGGGATAGGCTGATTGGATACTCTAAATTGTCCATAGGCATGAGTGTGCATGGTTGTTTGTTTATGTGTGTTGGCCCGTGATGGACTGGTAACCTGTCCAGGGTGTAACCCGCCTCTCACCCGATGTCACTTGGGATTGGCTCCAGCCCCCCTTGCAACCCTGTTCAGGGAAGCGGTAGATAATGGATAGATGGATTTTTGATGAGGTTATCATGAAACTGCAATCAGATCAACTTACATGACAATTTCCTTCTGCTTAAAGTTATTTTTAAATGAGAGAATCCCTTGAAACAGTTTCAGAAAGTGCTCAAACTACCTATATGTGCCTTTTGTAAAACTATTTTAGCTGCAGGAACCAGGAGTGACACTTTCAGTCCGTAGGGTCTTTTGATGGCTGGAGGAGGGAAATTTGTGTGAGCTAGATCAAGTACAGCATGAGTGGTCTGAGCAAAAAATTATAAGATGAAAAAAGTAATGAAAAAAGCCATTACGACACCACTCATATTGGACTTTGGACTGACTAGATACTACTGTGACCCACTTTCTCTTCATATACATACTCGTTTCATAGAAGGGCATTGCTGTATCAGAGTAAAATGTCAAACTCAATATACATCTTTAAAAAACAATCCAATAAAATCTGTCTGATGGTATATTGGGAATGAAAAACTCTGCAGTGCAACTGCAATGTGTTTTGTTTTAGGTTGCATTCACACAGCCTAAAGGGAACAAAAATAACAAGTCCACTATATCATTGGTAATAAGAAAGTTTAAAAAATTGTAATGATTTAGGTTAAAAATGATAATAATATACTAATCTTTTTTCCTCACGCTGACACAGAGACTGAATTCCCTTGCCCCTAAGGTCCTGGGGAATCCAAGAGTATACTAGAAAAGCACTCAGGGAGTGCAGACCCTCCACCATGCCACACAGTCCAGCTTATTGTGACTTACACACAAAAATATTAGTCCTGGCTTTTTTTTTATATGTAATTCAATGAATTCCTTGACCAATAAAAAACATTCACTTAGGAACTGAATTTTTTTTCTGGAGTTATATACACATAAGCTGAAAACAGCACTATTTTAAAATCACTTACAAAGCATTTTCTGACAGCAATACTCATTAGTATATAAGCTTAATGAGGTTTATAAGCACAGTTGTACATGTTTTACTGATTATGAGTTAATGATGAATTCAGTAATTATTGCTTAACTATGCTTATAGTGTGTACTATTATAAAGTGTTACTTTTTGGACCATAACTAGCTTAAAGGGGTGCCTGCATTCCTGATGAGCGATGAGAAGATAGATAAGATTGTATCCTCTGGAATGGAGACATTTTAGATACATGCCAGCGCCACTTTTCAGAGCTCAGGATGACTGTAAAACAAAGCAAAACCACACTGTCACATTTTAATTATGACGGTGATGTAGAAATCTGGGTGATTTTTTGTATATATCTGATAAAATAAGACCAGATAAAAAGATCATTGAAACATGCATTTTCTAGATAAAAGGTGATAAATAATTAATGAAGATTACTAAATAATCTGACATGTAATCCCATATAATCTAAATGGGAAAATCTACAAATATCCAACTGCCATCCGTCACGTATGTTCATGTGATCTGTGAACATGATACGCCAAAGATGCAGAGATCTAAAGTAGGCTCTATGACGGATCTTAAACACCTTTATTTTCTGCATTCCTGGAACGGGTATCTGGACTTTCAGGATATTGTGGTCCATTTACAGGTGGATCCGGAACCAGAATCTATCAAGTATACAGTGCAGATTTCCCCTTGTATGGTTCATATATGTGACATATGCAGATATCACTGCATCAGATAGCCCTGTATCTTTTTAATTTCAGTCCACTGTATATCTCTTTGTTACAATGAGTCTGCTTGGTGAGTATGTGCATGTACTAAAAACAAAAAATCTCTCCCACAAGGTAACAACAAACTGCTGAAAAGCGGGAAGTCTTCCAAACATCAGCATATGAAAATGTCTGTGTAATCCACACACACCTGCAGAATTTTTTGTACCACATTTAGTAACGTCAAATGTTTTCAAACTATTTTTCTACCAAAGATAAAAGTTTTTTTTTTTTTATTTCAAATAAGTCATTTTTCAGAGAATAGACTGAAACAGTATTCTAAAATTCTGACCAAAAATTGACACTTTAATTTTTTTGCAAGGTATGTAATCATATTTGGCCCAAATTAATTTTCAATGTTTAAACTTTATGCTGAGGCTTGATTTAAATGTTAATAAACCAACAAATAATTTCTTGTGTCTTGTGTTGTCAGCTTTGTGATTGAAAGCAGTATGTGCACTAAATAGCTGCACAACTAAAACCAATTTGTGTCAAATTATGCATGTCTCCTTTGTGTAATCAAAACAACTCTGATCAGTACGGAGACAGAGTTTATTTGCTGATGTCCAGTAAAGGCTGGCGGTAGAACAGTTGCAGTGAGTCCTTCGAGTCTTGTGGGTTCCAGGATGGGTAAAATGAGCTTTTGTCTGGTGCAGCATGTCAATGCTCAATAGGATTGGGATCTGGGGAGTTTGGATAGTGGTTTAATCACCTTTGGATTATGTTCTGTTCCTACAGAAGTCTGTGAGCTGTTAGAGGGACACATGTTTTACTAAAGGACATGTTTGCTTTTGGGAAAAGTCATTCAGCAAATGGGTTTGCCTGATGTACAGCAGAGCCTGTCTCTTCTCTGATTGCTGTCCTGACAATAAAAGTCAGTCTGATGCTGAAGCTTATCTTTTATATTGCACTGTTAATAGTGTCATCTTTACTTTATATAAGAATCAGTAATGGTCCAAATAAAATTGGGCAGTGTGTTTATATCAGGTTGCCTGCTTGTGACGCAGTGCCATGAAGCTAACACAACAGTTGCTCCTGGCAAAACAGAAAATGTGCATAAATAGTGTGGCATCAACATGAGTCAGGCATTCTGTTTTATGGTAGGAACAGGAGCCCTGTTCGCAACTATTTTTTCAATCCTGCTCCTGAGAAATTTGCATCTGAACCAACCCGCTCCTGCAGACTCATATAAATAGGTCAAGTAAAATATGTTTATATGCAAAGTTTTATTCACTGGCGAACAACAGATCTGTTTGAAATATTATTGATAATGTAAGCTAAGGCCAAACTAACAATAAGGTGTCTAAATTTATTATATATATATATATATATATATATATATATATATATATATAGAGAGAGAGAGAGAGTATATATATATATGTGTGTGTGTGTGTGTGTGTGTGTAAACAAGCAATCAGTTTAACATATGTGTCAGTGTCACATTTTGAACAAGAACTAAAGATATTGTAACATCCACTGGAGCAAATCGCAATGAGGACAATAGTTGACAGCATTTGTCACTATATTTAAACATAAGGATTACTTTTGGTTGAAACCATGTCCGACATACAGTAACTAGAACCATGCTCTGAACTCTTCTCTACTCCTCACACACATACCGACTGCCAACTTGCCACACATGCACATACATAACACCACCCACTGTCACAATGTAACAAAAGATGAATAGAACATGAACATGAACTACGGGATGTAATATGATTTGCCTTTCTTTTGTTTCATATTCTCGGGTCTTTTTATATTTTTATCCAGCTTGAATTGCATTTGCCATCATTTTGCAAATTCATGCGCTGTTGTTTTATTCTTAGCCACTGGCTGCCATGCAATACAACTTGTAAACCAGGGGTGTTCAAGTCCGGTCCTGGAGATCTAGCATCCTGCAACTTTTAGATGCAACCCTTTCTTCTGCTGCATGTCATCCAGCCCCACAGATGCCCGCTGATGAGCCATTTATTGGATTCAGCTGTCTTGGACAATGGATGCATCTAAACATTGCAGGATGGTAGATCTTGAGGGCCAAACTTGGGCAGCCCTGCTGTAAACCAACCGTTTCCACAAGTGGTTGGGTCCTGCAGGGTCATAACGTAGCAACCTAGTTGATATCTAAGGTAGGTTTGATTTCAAGGGGCTATGCATGCTTTTAAATAGTTCCTTTTAACATATAAACCTTTAATATATTGTCTGTATGAAGAAGAACTGCAATGGTTTGGTCTGAATTACTGCTTATATTCTCGCTCCAGCAGAGCAGCTCGTTTTGGTGCGGTCTCTTTAAATGTGAATGAAGCACGTCATGCCCCGCCTCCAGGTCACAGAAAGGTCAACGTTACCCTGTTCCGCCATATTTTTAGCTTGATAGCAGCAATACCCTAATCTTCTGGTAGAGAATTATTTTATTGGCAAGTTATATAAATGTCATAAACAGAAAATGTATTCAACTCACAAAATTGAGTTTTGTGAGTTTTGTTTTCCAAGACCTTTTTTAGGAGACCCACAGCAAATACAGTGACTTAATAGAGAAAATTAAAAAACTGAATATTATGATCATAAAGAATATAAAGATATATGCACAGCATAAGTAGGGAATAAATTGATATTTTCTGCATTCCTAAACACTTAGAAGTGCACAAAAACCATGTATTTAAGGGCTAAAAGAAAGTGGATTTTGCACAATATGTCCCCTTTACAGCAAGCTTGCGGCTTCTTGAACACAGACTTTGCCCAATTTGCCCTGTTTAATTTACTTTGAATCTCCACATGTGAAATTGAAGCCAGGAAACTCCGAGCCTCCTTCGCAGACATATTCTGCTTGTTGGTGCCTAATCGGGCTCTGACTCTGAACTAGAACAGGAACCAGCCTGGTCGAAAAAGGCCCTAAGTGTGTTAGACGGTATGCTCAACATCATATGAGTCAGTAGCTGTGTTTCCATTATTCTGAGAATTGCACAAAACCTAAATATTGCAATAAAAATCTAGTAATGGAAACATCTACATTTAGAAAAAAAATCTAATTTATAGCTTAAATTTTTTTTACACTCTCTTGACGTGGTTTTTCTAGATGTTCTGATATAGCAAAAGTTGAATGGAATCAAATTTGTCCACGTTGACGTATTCCCAGATGTGACCAGTTTGATCCAAGTTAAGATGGGAAAGTATGGAGAAAACAATAAAGATATAAATAATAAAGTTAATAAAGTTATAAAGCAAAAACATGTCGCTACCAATGGGGCTGTGGTCAACGGCTGCCTCTCCACTGTTTTGGATATATGGGCATTTTTTCTCTCTACTTTCTGCTTTTCTAGTGAAGAGAGAGTGTTTTTGCTTTATACATGTATATTCAGTGAATGTTTTTGCCTTTGGGATGTGGCAGGGAGCCAGTTCCTCAGATTTTTTTTTTCTTTTTTACTTATGAGAGGAAGAGTTAACTTTGCTAGCTCAGCTATAGCTGCTAGCTTTGCTAGTTCTGTGCACAAAGTGCCTAACCTGGGATGACACCCCAACGAAGCTGAGGAAAAGATTTAGGGACTTCGAGGCAGCAGAGAATGTTAACAATCGCTGGTGTAATCCAGGACATATTCAAGGATTCAAGGTTCTTTATTATCATTTCAACGCATGTATATACAGTGCATGTAAGTACATATGACAGCGAATGTCATATGTCAGTAAAGATAGTATTGTGTTGGCTCTAATCTCAAACTGATAGCTGTTAGTCTGCAGCCATACTACTTTATGCCTAAGGAGTTCAGTCATGTGATCACCTTCTGTGTTTACATTCTCCAAAAGCGGATGCAGCCACTGCAAATGGGAAGACCCACTGCAAAGCTGCAGGCTGCAAGGCTGTAAGGCTGCAGACACAGATCCTATTCTATGTATAAAGATTGCTTTTGTTTATGTATAAGCTGCTGGAAACTGAATGTCCCTGAGGGAGTCATCCCAAAGGGATCAATAAAGTTATCTCTTCTTTGTCAAAAACAACTTTTAAATTTATATTTTAAATGGACCTTAAGCACCCCCCCCCCCCCAAAAAAAAAAATAAAAAAAAAACACACACATTAATGATATGTGAATTCATTAGATTCAATTAGAATAGCGTCTGAGATAGGAATAAACTGATTGTAGGATGATATTTATAGAAATGTATAACATCACATAATCCAAGTTTACCATTAAAATAAATGTTTGTATTAGTTTTTTTGTTCAAGATCAATTGGATCTTGAGTCTGTTTTTGGTTGTTTGGTGAGTAGTTTGTTTGTGGGGGTGGCAATCTCTCTTACCATTAACAGAGGGAATAACCTTTCATTTCTTTATTTCTGCTCTTTGTCTATTCTCTTGCTCGTGGTTAAATGTGGAAACTTGGGAGGTTACCTTATTGATTATAAATGCTTCTATTCATTGCTTATCTCATCTGTCAGTAGAACTTGAAATATGCAGACAATGCACGGTGACATGAATATTTACAAGTCAGAACATGAAAACAAGTTGTTTTATTTTAACCCTGCAGCACCACTTGCATATACCATCTGAACTTTTGTAGTGTATAGTAAGTTTGTGTCAAGAGCTAATTTGTAATAGACCTAAAGTTGTTGCCTTATATGGATGCAGGGGTAGTTGTATCCCTGTAGGTGTAAAAACATGCTCACATCTATTATTAAAATACACAATCACATTTCAATTCTTTTGTGTACTTGCCCAAACAAATGGCTTTTGACCTAAAGAAAAGATGAAGTAGAATGAGCAGTGCTTATTCTGTTATGCATTTGATGCCCAACATTTCCCTTTTCTCTCTTTCCTGTGGCCAACAGGGACACTTGTTGTCGGCTTGGTGCATAAACTTCTCCTTTTTCTTTTGTTTCCCTTTTTTTATTTATTTTAATCTATCTCCACTACCCATGGTACTGTTGATGCTGTGCTCTGAGAATATCACAATGATATTATTCATATGGAGCCAGGTTTAGGTAATCCTTCCAAATGCTCAGACCAAACCATAAAAAGGACGATGAATTATTGAAGAGCATCAGAGAAATAGGAAACCTTTTTCTGAATAGGATCAACCTTTTGGGAATGCTTCAAAGAGCATTCAATAGTCTGAAAAAAAAAACCAAGCCCTCTCCCTGCTTTATCCCTGTCGAAAAGCTCTGCCCTGGCTGTGAGAGGAAGAGAAAGACAGAGCAACATAGGGAGGGGAGGGAGAGACTGAAAGCTCACCTATTGTTCACCCTTTATTTGCATGAAATTGTTTACCACCTTTTCATGCTGTTCTCTTTTTCCTGTCCCTGTCCCCTACTGCTCCATTTTTCTCGCTTTCTGATTTTGTTTCTGATTCCACTCATTTTGAGCAGACACAGATGGCATCCTTTAAGGACAATTAGCTCCAATTGACGTGCACTTTACATGGCCTCTCAGTGTAGACTCAAACTGAGAGCATGAGCCTGAATGGTTGGTGAAATATAGAGTTAAGGTTGAATAAAACCATTAATCTAGAACCAAATAACAGATTTTTTTTTGTTAGTTTTGTTTTCAGTCCTAACAGCTTTGTCAAGGAAAAGAGAAAAAGGTGGATTGTGTTGGAGGTCTGTTAAGGTGCATTCAAGGTGTAACATGTTGCCTCGAGCTCTGAAGATGGAGAGCAAAAGCAGGGGTTTCTTGCAATATTTGCCAACCACCAAAGAAATAAAAGCCAAGTTGTGTATTTATCAGAAGCCAAGACATCTCCCAGCAATGTCCAACCACAGCTAAACCTATACCTGGGACCATTGATCCAAAACTAAAAACAGAGCAACACTTTGCTCTGTTTTCACACTCATTGTGCAGTCAAGCGTCTCTTTTCACAGCCAGAATCGCTCACATAGTTTTTTTTATTTCATCACATTTTCAGGGAAAAACCTCAAAATGTGAACTTCTTCCTGTATGATTAAGGTATTCCAGTAAGAGACAAAGCAATACAAAATGGATTACTGAGATGGTGCACTTTGTATTTCTCTGTACAAATCCCAACTGTAAAGCAATCATTCAACGATTAGGAAATGCATTGAAAATTTTCCTGAGATTTGGATGAACAGATCAATATTAGTGGGAGGTTTGTCAGTACAAAGCAGGGGATACAATTTAGTGTTTTACTGAAATAGTTAAATGCAGGCCTTAAACTAGACTAAAAACATCTCAATGTGCTTTCAATTTATATTTATTTACTTGTTCATGTTGATACTAGTAGTTTTTTTATTTTATTATTTGGATTTTTTTTGTTAAGCATACAACCTCCATAAAATTAAGATTCTGGCAGTTAATAGTTAATATTTTACCAAAAGTAAATAAACACACACACAAAAAATACTGTACTTTAAAAGGGCCTCCTGCCATCCAAAATAACCCACTCATACTGAGAGACATCTGACATGTGCCTTCAGTTTGAAAGGATACAATTAGCACTGAATGTGGGGTCACATGACTGTAGAAGTGAGGGGTGTTTTTTGGCTCCAGCTCCAGTTGGCTGTGATGGAAATATGACATCTGATTAAGCTTGTTTTTTTTTTTTTTGTTTGTTTGTTTTTTTTGCTCAGACTTTTGGTTGCAAGAGTGACAACAGAATAAATTTCAGCATCCAAACCTGTGAAATCCCTGATCACCATTCTTTAAATGATTTTTCCTGTCTTATTACCAGACATGTAATTGATTAATTCTGTTAGGTTGAAGTAAATAATGCATTTACTTGCATGAGCACAGCCAGGCTCACTGGTTTCAATTAGTGAAATAAATAAGATAGTTTTTTTACACAATAATGCATGAATAACAATGGTTTTACTTATGTCACATTAAAAATCCCAGTTTCTCATTGTCATTTTAAGAGGGCCAATTTTACACATACAGGTATTATGCTAGTGGAAACTGAAGCCTTACATGTAAAGGATGGCCAGAGGATGACAATATGGTTTTTCATACAATCAACCATTGTATCTTGTTAAAGAATCCTTAACAGTAATAGTAATGCACAAAAGCATGCTTACCACCAGAAAACAAGACAAAGAAATGGCTGGTGGCCCTATGAACAGTAGTTTGAGAATTGAAAAGGTGGAAAATTTAATAAAAAAAAACTTTCATCTGAAGGCGGAGCAAAAATGACTTCTTGTTTAACCAACAATCTTCTATCTCAGCGTCAAACACATTTATTCAGAGTGCAAATTTAGTATCAATACCTAGTTTTGGGAGGGGTCTTTCGCATAAACGTGTTTTCTTGGGGGGTTTAGCTCAAGACAATTGAAAATCTCCTGATCTATATTATACATTAACAAGTATGCAACCTGGATTATCTTGTAGTTACAAGACAAATCAAACATTTTCAACCATGACACTTCAACAAGCAAGCTTGTTTTTCTTTCTAGGCAGAGTTGGGTAAAATTTGCTATTGCATTGCTGACCCACCTCATTGCATCGCAGCTGCCTTGCACTATAATTGTCCTGCAACCATCAATTTTGTAATCATCCATCATTTTAACCAAACTGAGAAAGGACAGAGATACTAGAAGGAGTATAAAGCAGCAACTTTGTCAAAATAATGTTTTGCAAAGTCAAGTTTGATGTTCAGGCTTAATAGCTGCTACAACAAATTATCCAGATTAAATAGATATTCTTAATATACATGCTGGTCAAATGCCAATGCATTAAACCTCAACTGACATTTAGCCAGATATTAAACATAACTGGTGAGGCAAATAGCTAATAGTATGACAGCTGTAGGGAAAATTGACTAAATGGATTGTGAATGGACTGCTGCACTTTGTTTTTGCTGTATTTGTGTACAACAGAGGTTCAGTTCAAATAATGTTGCTTTTATGAGTGACCACAACGTCTAAATATTTTTGATGGATAGTTTAACTATCCACTTTCTCAAACATGATAAAATTGGTGTGATAATGCCTTTTAGTCATCAGTGGTCATTGGGTTGTAAAAGAAACAGCATTTAATTTCAGATATTTGGCCCTGCTTCTTTATTTTCACCACTACAGTATTTGATTTTTCAGACAGAAGCTATTCTATTAAAGGGAAGCTGTTAATAATTACAAGCTGTCTTTTTTTTCTCCCAGATTTTGAAATTCTTGATTCAGGTTATTAAATGTTCAAAAATATATTTTTATGATATAGATCACGGAATAAGTCATTCGAAGACCAAGTAGAGGTTTTAGCCTCTTCTATCTGTTTTCTCTGAGAGAAATCCAGAGATAATATGTAGGATTTATTCAGTTTTTACAATGTTTCTTGTTTGGTTAGATTTGCAAATATAAACAAAACTAAAAGACTTGTAAAAAGTGACCATTTGATTATAAACATTTATACACACCCAATTCAAAATCTCACATTTAATATCTTCAGAGTTTTGAATTCTGGCTTAAGTTCTGCTAAGTTTTGAATGAATGCTAAGCTTTTACCAGCTGTAGGTCCAGGATGTTCATCTACTGCAGTCGAACACCAAAGACTTCCTCACGTAGGAAGTCAAGCAAGTTTTACTCTTGTAATTGACTTCCTTGCCCACCAGAACCTCCTGCAGACTCAATATCAAACTGGGACAGAACCCAGTCTGACATATAGCATGAGCACAGTTATTGAATGAGTTGCATTGGTCTTTAAGCCTGATGATGTGTTATTTATTTGTTTTTTCTTTGCACAGTCTGATTAGTGACAGATAATATCTTTCATTTTACATGTTTTGCATCATGTTCATGATATTCTGGGAAACAGTTTGGATGTAGTTCTAAACTTTAATTTGTCTTTAGGCCAATTGTTTATGATCTTCAAATATATTTACCTTCGCAAGGAGGTTATTCTTTCACCGGAGTTTGTCTGTCTGTTAGCAACATAACTCAAAAAGTTTTTAATGGATTTTAATGAAAGTTTTAGAATATGTTGGGAGTGTCACTGGGAACAAATGATTAACTTTTGGTGGAGATCCGAAAAAGATCCTGAATTCTAGATCACTTTGAAATTTTCAGTAACATTATGGTGCTGCTTGGTGGAGGTCTGTGCTCTCTGAGTGCAACTTTAAAATATTTTCTTCACTATGCCAGTCTTTCTTATACCTTCTAAACTATTAAAATAGTAACTATTCATTCATTTATTTATTTGGCCCTTGTAAATGGAGCAGCATGAGATGCGTGTAGTACAGAAGATCTTTGCACTAGATAGTAAGCAGAAGTAGTAAGCATTGCCACAAAATAAAAACACAATTCAAACTGCAGGCATGACAATGTAACAAAAACATGACAATTGTACCGTTCAATTTAGTGCTTCTGGTACTGTCTCCACTTCAATCAAAACTAGACAATAAAGGCACAAAAACAGAGACTGCTGATTACCAAGACAACTGTCTCATAACTGTGGGACAAAAACACTGCAAGCTATCAGCCAGAGTGGTAAACAGATAATTCATCAAGTCATAAATCACATCTTAGTTTTCTGTTTTGTGGTAAAAAGTTTTTGTTTTGTTTTGGTTTTTTTTATCCTGCTGTGTTCTTCTATGTTGCTGCCTTTGTGTGATATAATTCATGAAGCTCTGGGAACTTGTGTTAAGTTGAAAAGACATCATTTTTTTTCTTATGGCCTGGGAAAAACAAAAAGTTCTTGTTTCATATGGAATATACTTAAAACCTTGATTAAAACATCTGTAAAAGAGCCTAATTTAATTCAGTCTCGTTGTTTATTTAACCAAATAAAAAAAAAACGCAGAACCCGAAGGAGAGAGGGCGGAAGGTAAGTGATGTGGTAAGTGACGTAATTCCGGCGAGACGGAAGAGTAACTAACGGCGCGCGCTCAAACTTTTTGATGCAATTTGGTGTAAATATATTCTAAAATACTAACGAGAGTTTAGGTTTATTTGCAAGGTACACTCTGGAGCAAAGCGAGGAAGATTTGGACAGCCTGACGGATTATATAGATTGGTGTTACAAAGAAATCGTCATGGTGGAGCCAAAGCTAGCCTCTACGGACATCCTGATCTCCATTGAGAAGAAATTAAAAAACAATAGAATAGAATAGAATAGAATAGAATAGAATAGAATAGAATAGAATAGAATTAAGCAGCATGGACGCCCGCCTGA
>JBAMHV010000004.1:23432566-23450323 GCA_037177535.1 Pseudomugil gertrudae | reverse complement strand
GCAGCCATCTGCCTCGACTGACGGTGTGGAGAGGACAGGAAAGACAGAATAACATTTAAACAACATCAACACTGCAGCTTTCATTCAGTACATATAAAAACACTGGCCACTTTGAAAGTAACACAGTGGCTGATTCAGGAAATTAATACAAACTCCACACAGAAAGACCACTGTTCAGACCTCCTCCACAGGCTAGCAACATTCTTGCTTGAGGCCATAGTGTTTACTACTACCCCACCATGCAACCCTATAGATGGACATAAGATGATATTATTAAAACTCTCCACCCAGAGAGTTTTGTGGAGTTTGCATGTTCTCCCCATGTTAGCGTGGGTTCTCTCCGGGTACTCTTGCTTGCTCCCACAGTACAAAGACATGCACATTGGGGATAGGCTGATTGGAGACTCTAAATTGCCCATAGGAGTGAGTGTGTGTGTGCGGGGTGTGTGTGTGGGTGTGTGTGTGTGTGCAAGGTTGTTTGTCTATGTGTGTTGGCCCTATGATGGACTGGCCAGTTTCTGCCTGCGTTTGGATTCACCACTCGTCCCACTACACTGACATTCATCTCACAGTACATATTTTTTATTTCTATTTTTTTTTTTGTATTGCACCGTCAAGAAACAATATTCTACAATGTTTGTTAGATCTTGGTAAACTCCCTCCTGCCAAGCTACATTAAAAACAAAATTTTGGACCAGTTGGATGTGCACAGGTTTTGGTATAAATGTCTCTTAATCACTAACTAGTAGTGTGTGAATTTATTTAGTTCATGTATGCTGATTACTTTTAAAACAAATTGCTGAATATTTATTCTAAAACAACAAATGTGCTAAGTAGACTTAGAAAATAAAAGGTGCTTTGGAAATATGCATTGTGTTTCAACTCTGTCGGATTTGTGGTTTTCAGTGATTCTATAATTGACCATCATTGATATAGTTTGTGGGTACAACCAAAGGCCAGACATATTCAAGTATATTTGTTTAGGTTTGCATTCTAAAAGTGTTGCAGATGATATGGTCCCTTTGGCCTCAATGAACTAAGACTTCAAGCAGACTCTGGGGAAGTTTGCATTGAAGAGAAAAGCTTCTGTAACGAGAATTAACACTATAAATTATGACTTTATCACCCTCAAATTGACAAGGGTAGATTACCACACCAAAATGGAACTGAGCACTACTTAAGTGGAGGAGTTTATGTAGCTCAGGTTCTTTTTCATGAATAGAGGCAGCAGGACGCCAGGTGTGGCAGCATCTGCTGCTGTGCAAACACTCCACCAGTCAGTTTTTCATTGTTTAACCCCAACCGATTGTCCTGAGCTGTAAGCAGAGACCAAAGGATGATAACATTTTAAATACAATTGTATAATTGCCAGGCAACCTGTCTAGTGTATGCTGTTTTTATAACCAGTAAGTAAATGTAAACTATGTAAAATCCAAGATGTGTTAAAGAACCAAAGTAGCCAAAAATGTGTCTATGATTCCTTAGTCCAACGCCTGGCTTAGTAGCCTACTTGTCCTCAGTCCATTTGACACTTTCTTGATGGATATTTTAGACTTAACTCGTCCAAAGGAAGCTTTAAAATAAGTTAGATGAAGAAAATCTGTTTTGTCTCACGTCCTCTCATCCCAGTTTATTGATCTGTTTATTCTATAACTCTTCTCTTTGTCACCTCTGTTCTGTCACATCTTTATTCAAATTTTACTATTTTGGTCCAACGATTCTCTTTATTACACTCATTTGAGCCAGTAAAAATATTCAGGTAAAATTTTCCATGGGCTGTCTGCATCAACATCACAACACTGGTGAAGAAGGAAAGAAATTGCACACCCGCATCACCTGTCACACCAGAAGAAATTCTTATCAGGACTGCAGGAAATCTCTGTCCCAGCAATTCAGCCTGTCCTCTCTAGAAGCATCAATGTTAAAGTAAATACTCACAAGCCTGGAAAACTCTAAACAGAGCAATTCAAAGTGCTGAGCACATGTCTGGTACCATGTTGTCTTACCCCCAGGACATCTACAAAAATACAGTGGAGGTCTAGAACAGCCAGAATCATCAAAGACACTCACCCCTGCAACCACATACTGTTTGGTTCAGGCCATATTGGTGTGGAGGTACTTCCAGAAGGCAGCTTCTCAAACATCTGAGGGAGCTCCTTCCCTGAGGTCAAATAGTCAATAAACAGTCACAAATAAATATGATACACATTGTGCACAGACCACACTGAACACCCTGAGTACACAAACTGGTACATTTCCTCTTTTTCATCCAAGTACAGTAACTACCTTCTTACTTCATTTGATTCACATTTTAAATACTGTAAATGTACTTTTAAAAATGTTTATTATGTTGTTCTTTTTATATTTAGTCTAACTTCAAGGTTGACTTTGTACCTTTTTTATCAATATTTAATGTATTTAAAAACTATTTTAAATTCAGATTTCACTCTTTTTCCACAGAAGAGCACTTACTACTTTATTTGATTGTTAAATGTTTCTGTTTATTGCATGCCCACTTAATCTCTCCCATCTTTGTGATGTCCAATGAGTCTCATATAATGTCTGAGTGATCTCTAAACTCTCATCATTCACTACAAGCATTCTGTATACTTTGGAAGTGTATGTGTGTGTGTGTGCTAAAGAAGAGTGTTTTAGTTTCTGCATCAGTAGACTTAATTCTATTCTTTTATTAGATTTTTTTATATTGAAAGGATGCCAAATGGAAACTATGTTAGCCTTTTGTGTTACATTGAGGTATTAAAGACGGAATGTCATCTAATCAGTGACATGAACATTTAATACCATGGAATGGGAATGAATTGATGAGTACACTGTTAATAAAGTTCAAATCACAAACCTTGGTCTGGTTTAAAGAGTGCCAAGCCGATATAACAAGATGATGTTGAATTGCTGTAGAATCATTGGTCACTGAATCTGTGGAATCACCTGTGGACATAAACAATTCCCCACAGCTGCAGACACGACAACATTCTTGCTTTAAAGTCTAGAGAATATTTTACAACATAAATGGCAGATATTTGGGAGAATAACATGAGCATTTTTTAAAGGCAGCATGTCTTTATATCCAGATAAATTATTTTTTCTCTTGATATGACTGATTGTTCCATCAAACCAATATCTGAACTCCTCTTGACTAAAACCCTTTAGCATACTCATTCAGTGCTATAACTACTCTGTTCGCTTTAGCTACTCTTCACTGTAAGTCATTTCGGATAAAAGCATCTGCTGAATCTGTGTAATATGATAAAGTTGTGCATCTCATCTATGTCGCTGCAGCTTTGCAGGTTGCACAGAGACACAGCTCATCAGCCCCACAATGATGTTGTACTGTATATCATGGTACACTGCACCATGTAATGGAAAAGCTCTGAAAATACTGAAAGTAATACCTAAATGATACTATATGTCCTTACATCACGTGCATCACAATCAACTGAGATATGTAGTAGTTATAACTACTGTATCTCACCATAAATGAGTTGGAACCCTTTTCTCTCCTTTGCAGGTCAGCACACTGAAATAAACTAAATGAATGCTATTACGATGTCCACAATGCCAACCAGAGCAAATTCTTTTGGGAGAGTAATGATGGAGCCTGTCTTTCATTTCCTGCAAGTAAAAGCCACAGATTGAGCTGTTGCTGCTTTTACCACAACCGTTTAGTGTGCAGAACTCTTCCAAACCAGTCTTCTCAGTAAATACAGCTTTTGGCTAACCAAGCGTCTTTGCTACCGTCTTGTTGCCGTGTCAGCAGTGAGACGAGGTAATGATCAATTTCCTCAACACTGTTTGTGTACAATGCCGAGAAGCGGTGCTTTGGTGTGGAGCACTTCCCTGCCTCTCTTTCATTTCTTTGATTTAAAAGCACTTACAGTGACTTTTTTCTTCTTTCCTTAGGATCTGCCCTTGTTTAATCATATCCATTTGTTAATAGAGTCCATATTTTGGAAAAAAAAATCTACATATTAACAATGGTTATAGTTCAATTTAACAGCCTTCCACGTGCCCCAAAGGCTTGCTATATATAAACTGCAACTGCAATAATGCCAATTCTATGATTTCCATAATAAAGCCTATGATAAGCAAGCTGCACTCTGCTGCTGACACATTGTCATAACCTATTGTCATTAGTTTGCTTCAATAGAGTTAAAGATTTATATTTAAATGATGACTGCGTATTACCTGTACATGTGATAAAATAGCAGCAATGATGTAAGATATTTAATAATGGTTTTAAAAAAGCAGCAGATTATAATGTGATTTAATTGTATGAATGAGCTGCCAACAGGAGCAGCTTGACATCAACTGGTACTTAATTAACAATAGAGTAATGTTTGGGTATGCTTGAGGAAAATAGAAATAAATGACAGCCTACATATACTGTAATTTATTAAGAATCACCTGAGAAACAGTTGTAACTAAACTGAACTGTGTTTTTCAAATGTTTAGTGTTTAGTGGGCTGATATGCAATATATCATTGAATTAACTATGTTTTTATTAGAGGGGTGTCACACCTTTTTGATGACCACTGTAGCAAAAATGAAGATAGCAGAAGTTTTGGTTGGTTGCAACTTGAAGTTTGAGCCTCTAGATGCTGCTGCATTCTACATGCTCAGTACAGCTGTGTGTATAATGTAGCAACATCAGTTGTACAGTGACCTTGAAGTGGTCTCGAACAACACCAAACTATCTGAGCACTAATCCTGCCATGTGCATATTATGCAGCCAGCCCCCTGTTTGCTGCTGCTCATCTCTTTCCACATAATAAAAGTCATGCCAGAGCTATAATCGGACAGCTTCATGGATCAATTCAGCATCCAAGTGTGCAGCTGGCATTGTACCTGGATGTGATTTTGGTCATGTGCACATTACTTTCATACTCTGCATCCACAGTGAGCATTGCACTTACAATATCCTGCGTGAAAGCTACATTGAGACTTTGTTCCTGCTAAGAGGACTCGGTTCTGTTGGGTCCAGCATCATTCTGGACCAAGATCCCTGCAAACACTAATATACAAGTATGATTAAACACCTTAAATCAAGGACAAATATGCCTACTTTTTTAAAAGTAAGACAATTATTTTGTCATGTTCATGCTGCACTTCCCAAACAAATCAGACATTTTGAAGGCTTACATTATGCAAATTTGACTTTTATGAGCTTTTAACCTTCTATTCCTATTAACTGTACCTTTACAATCCCCAAAGTAGTTTTATTTTTCAACCATGCATTCTGTAGCTTTATTTGTTTAAAAAGAAAAGAAAAGAAATGTCTGACACCACCGTTCTGACAGTGGACATTCCTCCACCTGTACCTGACAACTTTAGCACCACTCTAAACTACATCACGAGGTAGGCAGGAGAGACGCGCTCTATCTGAAGCAACGTCACTAGTTGGGTGGGGAAATGCGAGGGCCTCGCTGACTGCTCATTGCGGGTGGGGCAGATGAGCAAGAGGAGCTGAGAGCAAGCCATAGTAAGCCGTTCCAAGTTCCGGGTAAGAGACCTTACAGCAAGAAATGAATGTTATGGCAAAACTATAGTATGTTATATGTGGTAAAAATCCATAGTATTATCATAAATGTGCATATGATACAATGTAAAATGGCAGATATAGCATAATATAGGACCTTTAAAACATTATATCGCTCTCCACCAGACGCAACAAAATATGATGCGTCATCGGATCGTATTGGTCTGCTTGATCAGATTTCCTTCAGAACTTTTAACTAAGTTCTGACTGTGAGTTATTTCTCCATTGAGCACACCTATAAACCCACACACATACATTTAAGCTGTTCACTCACAATGCCTAAACCTAAAATGCACTTTGTTGTGTTCTTGTATTTGATACACTTGAAATGAACCGAGACTTGCATTTATAAGCTGACCAAGTCTGCTTAGATCCGTTGGCACATCCACAATACCCCAAACTAAATGGACTTTCTGAACAAATGGACTCGAATCAAAAAAGCTGGTGTGATTGTGCCCTTGGAGTCTGATCATGTAGCAGAGATTAAGGTCCTTTGCTGGGACTCCTACTGCACAACGACCAAGCCTGTTGTGAGTTCTTGTTGGCGTGAGAGAGGTCTGTGGCAATACCCACTGCTCATACTCCAAAGGTCTCCAGTATTGCATAAAATGTTACTGAATGTGTTGCTAGTTGTATTTTTAGAGATTTGAGAACTCATTAAATATAGTGACAACTTACTAAGTTGGTAACACTGTAAACAATGGGCCAACTTGGCAGCCATGTAGAGAGAGGGGCTGTTCACTCTCGTGCCTGTTTAAAATGGGTAACTGGTCCTTTCTGTGAACCAGCAAATGCCAAAGTGGAATTTAAAAATTTATACCTATCCTAATTAATAGGTAACACAGGTATCTAACACAATTTTTGTACAATTTTTCTTATGCCAATCGCCTGTTTTTTTGTTTTTTTTAAAGTTTTTATATTTTTTTAACTTTGCTTTCTGGCTGTTTTGAATTGAATTTAGGTTTAACTTGGTTTATAATTAAGTCCAACTACAAAGACAACAGAGTAGGCCATTTTATTTAAAAATATATCCAAAGACCTTTGAGAAGAACGGCAACAGAACTGTTCAAGTCAGCAAACAATATACAAAGCTAGCTGATTTTTAAAGGCCAATCAATTATGTTAATAGGAAACGTAAGCACTGCAGCAGGAGCTTCATAACCATATGTCATCTAGAGTTCTCTTTGTCAATACATTGTGAGAGGAAACCTTATTCTCTGTCCTCCTTTTGGTTTCAGCCGTGGGCAACACAAAGGAAATTTAACAATGACACATTTTAACAATTCTTTCAGACAGTTGAAACTTGCACCCAGTGCCATTATAATGAAAAAAAAACAACACCCCTGTTGCAACGCTGGAAGCATCGCTTGAAAAATAATGTGGTTGCTGATTGAATCTAGTCCTCTGCTCTCAACTTTTCAAATCCAAAAAAAAAAAAAACTTTAAGCATTGTTTTAACAGGCATAAACTATTTTAGGCCTCTTTAGTTTCACAGCTTAAAGGGGAAAATAAGATTAATGCATTACAAAGTGTAAGGCAAACCCTTTTAAACATTAATATATGAGATACAAATGGACACAATTTTAGGAAATGCACATCATAAACTTAAGATTTTCTCTCATGAAATTATGCTTGTTTGATTAAAAAACAGCTTCTGGGCATCAATGCTGTGTTTGTGTGTCAGACCGTACTGCATAGATCTATTTAGACAAATGATTGTGGAGGTGCAGTTGGTCTCTGAAATACAAGTGCATATTTTTTTTTTCCTTTGTTTGTGTGTGCGTGTGGATACGTGTTGATGATTGTGGTGTTTAAAACCTGCTGGCCATGCCATCCACGCTCAGAAAAAACTAGCCCTTCATGAATAATGTTGAATCCAGACTGTGACAAAACCTTGAGGTTACCAAACAAACATCATGCCCCCGAGAATATTAAAGATCAAACACCCCGCTGACACCTCACAAAATGCATGTGTGTGTGCGTTTGTGCGGTTGCCCATATTAAGTGACTTTAACACAGATACTGAGTACAAGTATGCCCTAGAGAGTATGAAGAATAAAACTAGCATGACACCTTAACACTTGCATGAATTTGATTTTGTGTGTGTGTGTGTGTGTGTGCGTGTGTGTGTGTGTGTGTTTGTGTGTATGTGCGTGTCTAGCCAAATCATGCTACCAAAGCACAGCTGTACTTGGACTTAAGCAACAGGAGATGAAAAGCAGGCCACTGGTCTCTTTGAAATTGTGTTATGCTTAAACTCTCCATGGACTATTACATACAAACCAACAAACCAGCCAGTCGTCAATAATGTATTAAAGCCATTCATCCAAGGCATGATGCTTCACAATACCACTCAATAAATATGGTTCTAAGGGAGTGCTGCACTGCTCAAAACTTGACAGCTTCTCTGGTGAAAGGAATGAAGGACTTTAGTGGACAGAAATACTTTAATATTAAATTAATTTTAGTGCTTTGTCTTTTGTAATGCTGCTGTAATGAGACATTTTTCTATTATTCTTTTTGTTGACAGTGTTGCCTTTTATAAGTGAAATCATGTGTCTAAGATGTTAATTCATTTTGATCTAAAAAGCTTTTTGAAGAAAACATGACTGGTGTGAAATAAAAGGTGATGGAAACTGGACTATTTGAACTATATGCACATGATATGCAGTATGAGATTGTCCTCTACATAGTTATTTGGGGTGTCCTGTAGGGCAGTGCAAACACTACTCTTATTTTATCACAGCTTTTGAGTTCTATGTAAGGCATTATCCAGGTTTCAGGGCAGTTTTGTTGTCTGAACTTGACAATGATTTGGCTGCCATTAGACCTGACAAAAAGGAAGCAAGCAACAAAAGCTCTTAATACAAACTTTTCTTTTGAAAATAGAAGATGAGGGTTTATTCTGCATTTATTCTTGCGTCAAATGACTGTATAGACCTATTTGTGCTGTTTATTGCTATTGTCAGCTGTGTGTGTGTGTAAGTGTTTGTTTTTTTGGGGGGTGGGGGGGTTATCACCCATAACTGTCCTATTCCAAACCCATAACAAAGCAACATGTTTTAGCTAAGATCAGTGGTACTCAACAAATGCACAATCCAGTGAATCCAAATGAATGCTACACACCTGATAGATTTTTTCTGAAAAACAGTAAGAATAATAAAAATGGTGCATTTTTCCATCGAAAGCCATCAGTTTGCACCTCAGTCAGCTCCCACACTGAAAGCCTAAATCCTTGTCAGACTGATTACCTTTGCATTGATCACAGAGTCTCACAAATGTCTCCACAGTTTTCTGAACGGCCATAAACATGCGAAACCAAATGGGAGCTGTCTCACCTTAAAAGAAGCTTTTCTTCTTCATTTTGCTCAAAACTAGTCTCCATCTTTCCTCTCTTTGTAGCTTAGGCTTACAGTAGGCTGTGATGCAAAAAGGACTCTGACTCTAAACATATCAGTCGGTCTCTTTGCTTTTCAAACCTCTTTCCTCATCCACATGTCAGTGATGTTGCTCAGTAGTCCCTCTTTAACCCCCCACCCCCTAGAAAAATCATCATTCCAAACTAAGGCTAAATGCATGAAGTTGAATGGAAGTCCGTTTCTTAGACTAATGAAGTTCTAAAAAACAAATAGATTTCAGTGATAATAAACATTTTATAATGAAGGGAAAAAGGTGCCAAACTATGAAGAAGAAAAATGCTCGGACTTAAAAGTACAAGTGACCAAGCTCCATAAAGGTTTTGGAGTTAATTGGCTTTTGAATAGCTGCTTCTAAAAAATACATTAAATAAACATAAAGCATTAAGTTTGCTTTCCAATTATATTTGCTCTTTCAAGAATTTCAATAGGACTTTTTTTATGTGCGTCATTGCCTCACCATTTAGGCTTTCAGTGTTGTGTAAGCAGCTCAGCACAGTGATTTCTTTTTTTCAACATTCACCATGCAGCTGTTTTAACATACAACAAAGCGATAAGTCCAGCATGTAAATGAAAGCAACTCTTTATTTCAAGGAAATTTTTTTGCCAAGAAATAGAAAAAAAAGTGTGTGTGTGTGTGTGTGTGTGATAAAAATGCAGAACCACTAAAGTTTCTGACGAGCGAGCCTTTCTGATTACAGTTAACCAAGAAGATTATTTGATATCTTTTAACTATTAGTTTATTTTAAATTATTTTTTTATAGAAAGGCCACAAGCTTTTCACTCTTAAAATATTTTCACTTTTTCAAGCAAATCCCTCCTGTGTTAAACTTACTCATCCACTGACTATAACCAATGCATCAGAATGTGTGTCAGCTCCTTTTATGCTGAGAGCTGGAATATTTTCACCATGCCCTTTTCAGCAGCTCCGAGTTGGAGATAGACTGTCGCCAGTGGCTAGTCTTACCAAGGTGCGTGAACCCTGATTTGCCCTTTTCAATTTCTGTTTCCTCTATAGTTAGAGAATGGTGCTGTATGCATTTTCTTGGAGCACAGTGAAGGAGTGATATTTCTCTCCTCACTTCATCCCCCTCTTACATTCCTCAGTTTGTCTCTCCTGTCATCTACCTTGGCTTAATCATAATGGTTTCTGTCTTCCTGCGATGTAATTACCTCAGAGGCATATGTATGCATGAGGTGAATTACAGTGAATTACATTTGCCATGTGTGCTGAATTTGAGGGGTTTCGTTAAAAATTCTATTTTTGAAAAAGTATTTATTCTTGTTCAGTTTCAAGACTGATTGCATCAACTAATACAGGCTCATGATAAGCACATTCATTTCATTCCTTAGATTGTCAGTTATAAATTTTCATGCAAATGACTATTTTGACTGAGAGTCGGAGTTAGTTAATAGAAGATGTCAGTTTATAATAAAACTTTCATCTCTTCATTATATCATAATTCTGCTAAGCTCTTCTTCTATTCTGCTCTATGCTTTCTTTCTATTCCACAGGCTTTTCTCATAACAATTTTTTCCATCATCCATCTCACTCAGTTTTCCCTCCTCTCTTCTCATCTCAGAAGCATATAGGAATTGACACTGGACATGTCCTTGTTGCTTTATTAATCCGTTAAGCTTCTGAAGGGAGGCCCAAATGAAACTACTCCCATTCAAATCAATTGCTGTAACTCCCAATTGCCATATCTATGGACTACTTAAATGTGTTTCATTTTCACACAGACCTGAAAAATGTGCGCACACACATGCACACATACAGAAGCTAAGCCCAAAGCACACATAAAGCCTTTAGCTCCCTGTGGCCAGGACTCTTCTAACCAGACTGCCACAGGAACAATTCATGAATTCTGTCAATCGGAACTCTAACCCATGGGTTTGTGGAGTGGCCTTCATCATAAAACATCTCACACACTAACACTCATATCCCCTGACGCACACACAAACACTCTCTTGTCTGCACCAAGACCATAAAATCATTGCGACAGATGAAGGCAGGGAACAGTGTTTTTTGTGCTGTTTTGCCCACTACAGATTTCCATTACAAAGTCTTGCCATGAGTCTGGGAGAGCGAGGGCCTATTGAAAACTGGACAGGCTACAAAATGCTGCTAGTCAGAGCCCATCAATGTTGTGTTTTCCCCACTGAATGGCTTGTCAGTGAAGGGTGGAGACGGGCTTTGTGTGAGAGGTAGGACTGAGCTGTGTTGGGCCAGACAATGGGTGGGGAGGCGATGTCAACTAAAGAGAGTGCATTCAGGGTTCATCATCTGGTGCGTTATAAAGCATCTGAAAAAGGAAAAAAAACCTTTCATATATTTCCAAACTCTCCTCTCCTCCTTTTTTTATTTCAGCTTTGTTCAGCATTATCTCCCAATCAGTTTTTTCTAGTTATGCCTCTCATCTTTTCACACAATCCTGAGAAGAATACAGTCCCGTTAACACAGCTATTATGCTGAAAATCATGAGTGCAGAAGCAGTAATTCGCCATCAATTTTTATCTCCGGAACACTGGGATGACTCAGGCAGCGTTAACAGTTGCTTATTTATCAGTGTGTTTGATGAGAGCAAGGCACAGATAAAATAAGCCATGTTTGATTTTTGATTTTAAATGAGGAAAATCATCAGTGCAGGCACACAGCATGACAGCATCAGGTGGAGGCAGAAATGGTTACAGTCTGGAATATATGAAGTGAATGACTACGTTGGCCAAAAACAATGCGTCATATTCAACATGAGGTGGTATAATCTGTCTCATTATGTCCTATTTGAGTAACTATATGGGATCTATGATTTGAAAAGATCAAATCACCAAGCACTTTCAATCTAATAACTACAAAGTAAACGACAACAGCTGAACAGGTTTATTCTAATTACAAATTAAGCTGTGAGGATTTATTCTGCATTTGTTTGAATACACTTTGTCAAACCCCTGTCCTGCTAGAGCTAAAAAAAAAAAAAAAACCTGCTTCTCCTTCATCTTTTTTTTCTTTTTTACTGAAAACACTGCTTATTATCTTTTTAAAAAAAAATGTTCTGCAGGCTTTGGCTGCTCTTTTGAACAAATGCACAAGGAAAAGAGGAATTGATGTCAAGAATTTAAAAAACGATGACCAGGAGCCTCTCAAATTTTCACTTTTCCAAAGAAAAGAGTGTATATATATACTGCAATAAAAAGAGCTTTTGCTGATGTATGCAACATTTTTTACACTGGTGATAGCTATAATTTTAGCAAAGCAACATAGCTGATGTTTGCTTACCGGAAAGAATAATAACACATCTTTGAATTTGTAAATTGGATATTTTTTGTCTTGTCCTGCATTGAAGCAAGCAGAATGATAGTAAATTGCATTTTAAAAAAGGAGCAAACCACTGTAAAGAATACATAACATCTTTTTTGTCATGTAAACCCTTGGCTATTGGCTTAGTGTTTGACTGCATTATCAAAGTTTAGTATTTACTAGTACTAATCATTTCTCTGTTTGCTACACCCATAATCATACAAACACTTTCACAGTCTAATTATACTTTGTGATGTAGCTCATTTGCTTTAGAGCATTTAATGGTAATATGCTTCATGCATGTATTCTGTTCAGGAACTTTCTTTTTAAAAAAATGGTCAGCTTGCACGCTTTTCTCTTTTATGCCAACTGAGCTGTAGTTGATTTTTTTTTTTGGGGAGGAGGGGGGGTTCTTCTAGTCCATTCACTAAGCATTTCTTTTGAGATTTTGCAAAAGCTGGCAGAATACACAAAGTACACTGCTTAATTTTGTGGCCAAAAACTATTCATGTATATTAACAGGTTAATAGAATTGGGCTTTCAGAGTGTGGGACTTTACAGTTGTGTTATCAGGATAGCAAACAGCAACAAGGCCATCTAGATTATTTATCTTGAGCAATACTATCCAACAGTTAATTCACTTCAACCATTGCTTTGCATCTGAATGCTGGAACATTGTTTTTCTGCTTCCAGACTGTAGTTTTGAAAGCTATTTATAAGCAACCTGTGTTTCATTTAAATACGAGGACTCGTTGCATTCAGTGGCAGTGGTTCTTCATGAGGGCTAGATCTTTGACGGGGTACTGATAGTGAGGACACCAACGACATGAATCAGTTACAAGTGTACTCCATTGATTTACTTGCAGCATGGCTAAGTGGTTTACCTCTGTTAGTTTTACACAAGGTGATGGGGATTTATATGCTAAACATATAGTGAGTGATGCAAGCTGATGGTTTATATAAGAAACAGGAATATTTTATTTTTATGATGGATATAAGACAAGAAAAAATAAAAGAAACCAAAACATACACTTAAAAGTGCTCTGTGACTCTGATTACCAATGGATAATAAAACTCCACAGAAATCAATTAACATCCTGAACACTGACATTTATTTGGCTACACAGACGCACACTCATAAACGATTAACAGTCCCTCAGTTTGACATTTATTTGGCTATTCATACTCACTGCCACGTTTCACTCTGCTGTTCTGTCTTGTCCAAGTGAGAAATGAGCTGCAACCCCCTGATCAATGGGACATTCATACAGCAGTGTAACATTTAAATGGTTTTCCTCAATGAAATGGCACCACAACACGCATGGCGCCATAAATTTGCCTCTGTTTAAACACATTCAGTCTGGAGTGCAGCGCTCCTGTTCCTTATTTAACGGAAATGGAAATAAGAGGAGAGCAATGGCTGCACAAAACGAAGCAAATGTAGGAGATTTGAGATTATCAGTAATTTGGCAAACTTTCATGTTGGGACACTGTTACTATGTGTGGGAGTCAGGAAACATGTGGAGACCATTAAGATGCCCAAATGGTTGAGAATTCCACTTTTTATTTAAGATAAAACTACATTATATGGGTATGTTTATCATGAGATTTTATCTGATGTACTTTCCCATAGTTGAAGAATTTTAGAGTTTATATTTCATGAGTGTATAAAATAGAACTAAACTGTGGATTGCAGTTTTCTATGTATGGTCACTGGTCGGCATGGATGGTTTGGCCTCTGGACAAATATATTTCAGGAATCAACAGTTTGCGGTTTGGATGACTTTGTCCAGCACTTGAGGGCTGCATTACAGTTGTGGGAATGTGTGGGAGGGATGATGAGAACAGGAAGGAGGGAGAAGAGAATGTAATGAGATGAAGATGTACAAAAAGACGTGACAAAGAAGAGAGAAAAAGAGAAATTCCAAGATGTGATAAATACTATTTTCTGTTTCATTTAGAGTGTTAGCGACTGAAAAAAAATCTAAACCTGTAAAAGAAAGAAATCTACTTTATCCTTTCTTTAACTTTGGTCTGTGACTTCAGATTACAGTGGCCACTGCCAAATTCTCTTTCATGCCTTTTGAAGCGAGAAAAAACCGTAGCAAATGCCATGGTGTGCTTCCACGTTTGGGTTAATTTGAGCGATATATTTCTGTCTTAGATATGGGTGAGCTGAAACAGAGGTTGGGGTTTGAAGACAAATAGCTTCAATTTACAGTAGCAAATTAAAAGTCTTATCTTGAGCAGTCAGAGCCTATTTCCATTTCCGTTCGCATTAAAGAATTCACTGAGAAGTCCTCCTGGAAAAAGAGAAGTGAAACTTTGCAAAGTGCATTAATATCTAATGGAGATTTGAATGAGGGTGAAGTCCCTTGTAACTCTGTCCTACAACTGTACGGCCAGGTTAGAGGACTTTTGTAGACACTTGAGTGTGTGACAAGACTGGGGACACACCCTCTGATCACTAGCTCACAGAGCATTTTAAGTAGAGTTGAATTATGTCTCATCTCTGTACGCACAATCAAATACACACATTTATAGTCATCCTGACCCATCTTAACGTGAAAAAAGTTGTCTTCAGTTAAAATGTCAAAGCAAGAACTCTGGCCAGAATATATTTATCTTCTTCCACATCATTAACATCGTTCCTCTCTTTCCTTCTCAAGCTCTGTGAACAAACATGGGATTTTGCTTTAAAATAATAAACATGCAGCTGTTGAACTTCAGCACACTGACATGGTTCACCAAGAAAGCCACGGTGGTAAATCCTTAAAGATGAGGCATGGATTAACTTTATTTATAATGCACTGTGAGAGGACTTAACCAGAAAAAAGCATATTTCGCTATCTTCATCTCCCCTTTCAGTATGTAAACATCATCACACCTTAAAAGTAGAGCAGAGCTGCTCTGAAATGTAGCAAGTTTCCTGCAAACATGATGCATTTCCAGCCAAGTGTGCACTAAATGGTTGAGAGGTTGCAAAATATGATTCAATCAGTTGGGATTGCTTTAAGGCTAAAAGAACATTATTGATCGCAAGTCGTTGCAGATTTAGTCTGGTTTACTGAAAGCAAAACTACCATAACAACCCTTGACACAGAGTTCAGACAGAGTGAGTCTTGATGCTGATTTTTTGTACGATCACGGCTGGTGAGTTTGGCATACCATATTTGGAATGAAAGTAACAAAAAGGATGAGCTAAGTGGCTTGGAAAAAAGGATGGTGCTTTATGATAGCAATTTTATCTATGTTAGTAAGAATAGCTCCAAATATTATATCAGATATAAGTTGCATTTTCTTCAGAGGAGAGCTAAAAAGGCACATACCTCAGGGTATGAAATGTTTACATATAAAATTACACAGCATTATCAATGATAATGTGAAAATATGAAAGTACAAAACAACAATGAAAAGAATGGGAATAAATGTTAAGTCAGAGTTAAGTGCAAGATTATATTTCACCCCTAAATAAAAGACAGTGGTAGATGAGCTGAAAAGATAAGGTTATGAAAACTATAATAAAGTCATTCCTGGACATGTGGCAACAACATCTAAGTTTCATGCCTCAGGGTGGGTGTTTCTCATAGAAGCAGCTGACTGACAACCGGCAATGCGAAGAGACGAGCTGTCAACTTCAGTGTTGCTCTGCTTACTGGAGAATGTTGTACTCTATGGCCTGGGAAGACCTGTACAAGACATTTTGTTTCCTTTATCAACAAGCACAGGTGCTTCTGGTTATCATGTGGTAGCTTTTGAAAATGTCTTTTTCTGTACATTATTTAACATTCAAAAGGAACTAAATATGTTTCTCACTTGAAGCGCATGAACCACACTGTTGACATTCCTTTGTTTTCCAAGTTCAACTGCTTTTACAAAATGTAAATCCTTTTTACCAAGAAACGTTTTTAGAATAAATTCAATTATGTAGGTTTTGGATATGGACTCCACACTGATTTACTTTATGTACATATGCATATCTGTGTGATTTTATGTTCATCGTGCTATCTGGTTTTACATTTTGCATTTACAAACCTTTTAGCATTCACAGCCATTTTTTATTGTTGCTTATTGCTGTTTTTTGGTAAGCTAATCAGTAGAATGCCCTGATTCATACTGTGGATATGTGGAAAATAAGAAAGAAAAACATATATGGCAAAAATTTAGCATTTCAAATACAATTTAATGGATGTTAATTAGTAGCTAACATCACCAGTAGCATATTAGCAATTATTAAGTGTGAAATTACTCACAAATTGTGAAACAAGTAGCCTTCATTTTGATAACTTTAAACATTTTTGTATCAGCATTTAGTTGTTATTAAGATAGCATGTTTTGCATTGGTTTACTTTAAAAAATTTAGTTTTACATTTTAGTTTTTTATGCCAGATTACAATGTTATTTTCTTTCTGGTATTGTAGGAGAATGCTAACTAAGGATGCAAAATAACTCAAATATGTGGCTACATTATTACCTCCGCCTTGCAGAGGTTATGTTTTCGCCGGAGTTTGTTTGTTTGTCTGTTCGTAACATAACTCAAAAAGTCATGGACAGATTTTGATGAAATTTTCAGAATATATTGGGAGTGTCACTGGGAACAAATGAATAACTTTTGGTGGAGATCTGGAAAAGATGCTGGATTTTTGATCACTTTGAAATTTTCAGTAACATTTTGCTTGGCGGAGGTCTGCACTCTCAGAGTGCTTTTCTAGTTGTTTATTGTATTGTACATCATTGTACACTACCTGTCAAAATTTTGGACACACTTCCCTATTGAATTTATTGGAAAAGTGTGTTAACATTTTTGGCTGGTAATGTGTATAGCAATGTGTGAAAAGTCTCTTAAGAATACAGGCCCAGAAAATATGGAAAGGATATGTTTAGGATGGGTTTTCATCTCCTTGCTTTATAGAAGAAACTATTAGGTTACCAGCCCCACAGAGAAGTTGGAAAATGGAAAATTATTGGTAAAGGCAAGACTTTGTTGCTTGTTGTTATACAGTTAGTATAAGACGACCCATTCTCTCTCCCCTCCTCAAATTTATTTTGAACATAGCATTACAACAGAATGCCATATTTTAAAGAGCTTTACATTAACAAAAACATGTCATAAGTATGAATTGATTTAATGTAGACATCTAAAATGACCACAATTTAAAATGTGAGATTCTGACATTTCTAAAGTATGTGTATGCTTCAAAAACGCAACCATTTTGTTCCCAGAATTTTATATTTTGATTGCTCCCTTTGCACCCAGTCGGCAGCCCATCACTGACTGAGGATATAGCTATGTTACAATATGGTAAAAGTCTTTCAAAATGTTACAGAATCTTTAGTTAACTATTATTCTCTTATTTTCTTCATCCATCCATCCATCCATCCATTTTCTACTGCTTATCCGAGGTCGGGTCGCGGGGGCAGCAGCCTAAGGAGGGAAGCCCAGACTTCCATCTCCCCAGCCACATTCACCAGCTCATCTGGGGGGATCC
>JBAMHV010000004.1:23420171-23431902 GCA_037177535.1 Pseudomugil gertrudae | reverse complement strand
TCAACACCTCGGCTGCGCCTAGAAATTCTGTCCATAAAGGTTATGAACAGAATCGGTGATAAAGGGCAGCCTTGGCGAACTCCAACCCTCACTGGAAACAAATCCGACTTACTGCCGGCAATGCGGACCAAGCTCTAACACCAGTTGTACAAGGACCGAACAGCTTGAACAAGGGGGTTCGGTACCCCATACTCCCGGACCCTCCTCTCCAGTACCCCGAATAGACTTTCCCAGGGAGGCTGCAATCCTCCTTTTTGAAAAGGGGGACCACCACCCCAGTCTGCCAATCCAGGGGCACCGTCCCAGATGCTGCAGAGGCGTGTCAGCCAGGACAGCCCCACAGCATCCAGCTTATTTACTTCAGACAAAATAAATATACAAAGACACATGCTTGTGTACAATAAAAGTAATCAAACTACTCTTTGTTATGCTGTCAATAGGAGATATGTCAGTGCATTTTATTTTAATGTGCCATGTTTCAGGATGAAATGATGTGGATAAATTCCCTAATATCTATAACCATACATTGCTGCTAAAGGAGGACCACAGTGCAGATATCTTCAAAACAAAGCTCTGTCTATATCTAAGGTTTTAAGCTGATAGATGAGTAATAATACTCCTAAAAATGATGCACATATTTTAGACATGAGTATGGCAGGCAATCATTTACAAAAGAATGGATCCATCGGCTTTCTGTAAGAAGCACAGTGGCTGTTAACATAGCTTCCTAGTGTAAAGAGTGATTCCCTCAACAATATAACATTTGTCACAACCCATTGTAAGATCACAAATTAAAACAATGACTAACTAATTGAATCACAAAACATCATTATGAATGATTATAGAGCTTCCACACAATATTAATATCTTGTACTTACACTACGGACACACAACACAAATATCTTTCATATGTACATTATTGAATGTACATTT
Organism: Pseudomugil gertrudae; assembly: GCA_037177535.1. Taxonomy (NCBI): domain Eukaryota; kingdom Metazoa; phylum Chordata; class Actinopteri; order Atheriniformes; family Pseudomugilidae; genus Pseudomugil; species Pseudomugil gertrudae. The sequence continues at coordinate 23,430,969 of JBAMHV010000004.1, read as the reverse complement.
GTTAACATACATCAAAGCAATGTTGCAGCTCATCTCTCTGTTATAATCTCCAAATATTTGAGAATCCTTTATAATGTAAATGATAGTCTAAGGGAACCAGGTGAACTTGATGTGTTAGCCTATAAAGATAAAAGACAAATATAGACTAGAATGCAAACACATGAGTTACAGTAAAAGATGAAGAAAATCTGTGATGAATGAAGGGGTTGAGGACAATCCATGAAGTAGCCTTTAAGCCCCCACTCAGCTTTGTGACTGCAGAAATGATTATACAAAGGAAAACACTTTGTGAGCTTGATTAGGCTGTTAATGCTCAGATGTCTCGATAAGTTTCTCTATATATTATGTTTATTGATCCACAAATTAAAACAACAAATGTCACTTGGTTTTTTGTTTTTTTTTTTTGGCTTACCCCAGAAAGGTTTCAGTCAAGTCAACTTATTTTAGTCCAGCTTGCAGATTTTTCTTAAACCACCATGTGAAATTTAATCTAGTTTAGACATTTTTCAGCATCTGAAAGGTACTACATCATAAGTAACAAAAACATATCCTGCAAATCCAGCGTATACCTTTAGGGGGGAACTTGATAAAACACCTAAGATCAGCACTTCTACTTATCCCGAAAGCTGTGATGAAAAAGAACTTCAAGTCTCCCTCCTTTCACACACACAGTTTTCACCTCCCAGTGGATTACATGTTAAATCCCCTGAATTTATGTGCAAGAAATGTGTAACATTCCATCAGAGGGGCTGTCCATGAGAATGTTTATACATACCAGTGCAGATTTCCTACTAACCCTCTCCCAACCCTGATTGTGTGTCCCACTATTGCACTCAGGTAGGCAGAAAGCCCCCAAGAATCCATCTCTGACCCGAACAGGAAGCTTAACTAGTAGATTTATTGAATGAAGTGGAATGGGGTGCAACAATAAGAGCATTGAACTACATTTTCCCTACTTTATTAAATAAGTTGCTGATTATGGCTGGAGCCAGTGTGTGTTTTCTTCGGAGGGTAGTTAATGTAATCAAGTGCAGCTGTTGGGCATTTCCACGCAGAGCTTTGTGTTTGGGTAAGGTCCAATTTTACGGCATACATAGCCAAGACATGCTTATGTAGGGAAACAGAGTAAGAACAAGGGAGCTATGTTTTATGTGCTTGCACACTTGTGAAAGTCAAGACCAACACACTTCACATTTTCAACACAAACACACATATACTTATCCGCTGAGACTCCCCGGCTGGTAGGGGTTATACATGAATGGAGACATGTTTGGCAGTTAGAAAAGCAATGAACAACTGGAAAGCAGCTGTGCTGGCAGGCCACTCTCTGTTAAAAGTGTGGGGAAGGCTGAAATGTTAGTAAGAATAGCAACTAACCATCTTAACAATTTTGAACAATTATATAAATATACAGAGAAGATAAAAATGATTTCTTTCTTTGTTTTAAGGTCAAGCTTAATGTAATGCATAGCTAATTTGGAGGCACACACCCTTATCGACATTTTGCTGCAATACTGACCTACAAAACAACAGAGGATCAGCTTACTTGTATTAGGTCAGCAATTTGTGAAGCCACAGACACATTTCCAATATCCTCCACTCCAATCAGCCATCTTGACTGTCCTACTTATTTCATTTGACTGAGTGAGATGGAGGAGAGAGCAGAGCTGACACAAAAGAAGAAGAAATGAGAAGCAGAACTTCTTCATTACAGGCTTATCTAGGCTCCAGTTAGCTCTCTAATAAGCACTTATTTTAATACAACCCAGATGAGCAGGAAGAAAGGGTCAGAGGTTTTGTGGGGATCAAGGGGTCGCACATGTGCCAGATTAAATATCTGTGCACGTATGCGAACGGATGCCACTTCCAATGCATTTTAATGTGGTAAAGCTGATTTGGGTAGAGCGCGATAATGGGCAAACGGCATTGAGAAACATGATACAGAGCGGAGATGAAGCCGCAAACACGGAGATGGAGGTGAGAACAGCAATTAAGCTGACTCAGGAGGGTGGAAGCGAGGGAATAAAAGGAGAATGGGGCTAAAAAGAGCAGCAGAAAGGTCGCCAAGTCTGAGCACAGCACAGCTGAGATGTTCATAAAGTAACCTGGAACAAGGTGAAAAGAGTAAGGTGGTGGAAGTAAGATTGAGAATGATGATAACAGAAAGACTGGAAGTAGTGGTGGTTGTGGGAAGGTGGAGGAGGAGGCTGAAAGTGATTAGAGGACAGCATGAGAGTGGCGTTGATGTAGGGCTTGCGAAAAAACCCAGGAGTCAGAAAGCTGTTTCTGGTTCCCATGAACTCTACCTCCCATGAGGCTTCAGTTTAGAGGTGAACTGAGGCTATGGCACTTCCTGTAGATCTTTAAATAGACACACATGGAAAAGAAAATGTCACTATAATGGACAGTGAGTGAGAAAAAAAATCTTCATATAATGCTAAATAAATCAGCCTAGTGATAGTGGTCAACAAAAACCTCCCAACCTTTCCAGGCATCTTAAGAAGAAGTATTTAGCTGCTTGACTTCACATGGGGAATGGAGATTCTCTCTTTTATCATACAGCTAATGGAGCTAATTTGTTCCACTGAGAGAAGTGTTCCTTATCCACAAACTCACTGCTGCAGGAGTGGTTCGATTAATGCAATGAACCACTCAGCAAAAAGAATACTAGAGAGGTTGATGAACTTGTGGAGAGAGCTGTTTTGGTGGTGTTAGTGCTAATTAGTGCTACCTTCACTGGAAGCACTCCTTTAAATATTTTAGATTAATCTGCTACATGACATATTGTAAATCTACAGTCCTTATTGCTAAATATATTCAAGCTACATGAAACACTGAGCCTATTTTTTTTAGTAAAAATACACGAGCTGCCAGCAGCTTTGAGACTGAGCTTGCTGAATTAACATTTGGTAATCTAAAATGCTTCCATAGCTTGCTGCTTAATTCCTTTCCCTCCTCTATGTATCACAGTTACTTCTTGAGGGCAAGAAATGATTCAATAACACAAGAAAAATGAGTGGAGTTTTTTCTTCCCACTTCTGGGTAGGAAGTGATTGTCTTCTACAGTTATTATTCTTTCTTTTCTTTTCCCTAGTTATGCTTTGAGAAAATGGCCAGTTTCTAAAAACAGCAGCCATGCATCTTTTTTTGGCAGATGGAAAAAACTCAAAGCCATGTGTTTATTTCTCCCCAGGACATATTGTGGGGAAGCAGAGCTGACCATGACTTCTTGCCTCAGAGTTTGTGAGTGGAGTGGAGAAGGGGGAATATGAGAGTGGGGTCATGGGACTTCCTGAATGGGATGCCTCACATGGACACACACAAACTGATTCATTGTTGATGTTGTAGACATTGTCATCGTTTCCCAATAACACAGTGTTCCTTGAGGCAGCTGGATATTGGAACCATCTGGAGGATAATCCAATGCAGGTTTTCTTTCATAGATCTTGAACTCCATCGGAAATTTACAAGAGAAAAAGGAAAACGGTAATAATGTGAGATGAAAAGAGAAGAATTTCATGCATTTGAGTCTTTTCATGTCTATTTCTTTGCTGAAATAAGTAGGCTATTTTAATAAGCAACATGGATTAAGGCCTTAGGATAACCATATTATTGACCGATTACATGCAGTTTTGCCTGTGGAGCTAAATTTGAAAAGCAACCAACCAAATAAGAACATGTTCAATTGTCACAACAAGCTACGAGTCTATTCAGATTTAAACTGGTAAATCAAGGCAACAGATCACGCCCCAAAGTCAATGAATCTCAAACAATAATACTAAGCCATAAATAACTACACCCCACCCTCCACCTACTGAAGGCTTTAGGTTCATATACCTCTGAATAATTTTGTCTCATTTAACCCAAAATACATCAAAATAAAATCCTCCTCCTGCAATTTGAAAGAATAAAACGCTTCAGTGCACCTCAATGTCCTAACAGCACTACCCCATACGGCAAGCAGACATTGTGCCTTGAGGGCCTCAAGAAGACAAAAGATGCCTGAATTCATTTGCATGCCTTTGCGTTGAATCCATGCACTCATTCTGAGGGTATTTCTCTCTCACCACAAAGAGGCCAGCACAGCCACTGTGTCCTGCTTTTATCACCTTCACTGCGGTAAAAATCTAGAGTGAAAGATTCAGCCTCAAGTGGTTCATCTGGTGATGAGTGCCTCACCTCCAACTTTTAACCCCTCCCCTGCTATCATCATGGCATGCTGTTTGCAGTGCTTAAAGTGAATGAGTAGATCAGTAGTTAATCCTATGAGCTTGTGCTGCTAAGGAGCTCATTGCTGTCTGGGTGCTAAAGAGGCCTTGAATGCTGATGTTGTCAGATGTGGACAAGAAGGGGAGGAGATAAGGTATTGTTTTCTCAGCAAAGGCACGGAGGGCTTGATATGGGGCAACACTGATGCAATCCCACGAAAGAAGGAGCCCCTTTTGAGTTCACATGGAGTGGGGATTTCACCATCCATAAATACACATATGCACAAGCACTTATATACATGCGCTCATCAAATAAGGGGTGCTTGTAAAATTCAAATATGCAGCAAATTTGTACACATGCACTCCTTTCAGCTGCTTGTCTAAGCACTTATGAAAACTCTTGAGGTTTTAGCGAGAATTATATACTATAATCACAGGACATGTTTAACAAGCTCTGTTCTCAGCAGCTGCCTGGAGTCGATGCAAAATACAACCTATGTTGCATCACACTTGATATCATCCAGGTCCAAATGTTTATCAGAGTATCCTCTTCACTTTTTTTCCCCCCTACTTCAGTTTCTATTCTGGGCCTTGAAATATGGTGTTTTTTGTATTGATCTGGTAATAAGCATTCCTCTGAGAGCTGTTCCATATGGTATTCATTTCATATCCTCCATCATTACCAGATTAAGCAGGCAAACTGCATGGTTCCAGATCGGGGGGGGGGGGTAATGTTAAGTGTAAATAGAAAATTATAGCTTGTGATTGATTTGTGGTGTAAGATTTTATGTGTGTGATGAAACGTACATCCTTCTCCTTGTTTTCGAGATATTGTTTAGATGTAACATTCAATGTTATTCTGCTGATGTGTTAAAATCGATGAGGGAGAACTGATAAGTGATTTATAGGGGACATTTTCTACAGTAAAAACAACTTGTGTGTCTTGGAGCAAACACAAATGTAAATAATATATAACAGTGAAAATTCAAAATAACAAAAAAACAAACAAATAAACATTTAAAGATTTGAACCAAATGGTACAGAAATAAAATCCTAATTTCAGATGCCACAAACCAGGGCAAATAAAACATTTTCACCCTGGTTTTAAACATTGCCATACCAGTTGCTTGTCTCACATTCGTAGGTAGACTGTTCCAGTTCTTAGGAGTGAAACACAGACCCACCATGTTTAGTTTCAACTCTGAGAACCACCAGGAGACTACACCCCAAGGATTTCTGAGTCTGAGTTGTTTTATGCTATTCTAGCATGTCAGAGATGCACCACTGTGTTACACCATGAAAGGACTTGTACACAAGCACAGCTGTTTTAAAGTCTATTCTCTGAGTAACAGGAAGCCAGTCAACTTGGATGAAATGGGGCCAAGAATATCAATGAAACCAAAAGGACCCTAGATGCAAAGAGATACCTGTTAACTAAAGGTATATTACAAAAAGAACAAGACCAAAAAGACAGAAACTAAAAGGACAGGCTGGCCACACATACCATCAGGCCTCTGGGTGTCTTGATGTTTTTTTATAGTGCGCTAAACTCATGTATGTTGGAGCAAGACTGTTCAATGGGCAGTGTTGGGTGTAGCACCTAACAAAGAGACTGAGAACCCACATGATATTTTTATAAAAAGTAAGGCAACACATTTGCTTTGTATTAGCAATCTGTACTTTGTCAAAACTGTTAAAACTGACTTTTTTGCCATATGAGCTTGGGAATAGAATCTATCCATTTTTACACCCACTTATTCTAATGCAGGGGTGAGAACACATCCCAACAACTACCAGGCAGGGCACCAGACCATTGCAGGGCTAACACAAAAATATGGACAACCACGTGCACTCACACTTAGTCCTAGAGAGGATATAGTGTGACCAAACAACCCCAACAAGCATGTCTTTGGACTGTGGGAGGATGCCAGAGTACCTGGGGTGAATCCTAACCCTGTATACACAGGGATAAAACAGAAACCTTTATCTCCAGCTGATAAACTGATAAATAAATAAATCACCAACTTGCTGTATTGTATTCCATTTTAAATGCGGACGGTTATGCACACATTAGCAAGTGTGTACAATTCACTCAGCTAGCAACTTATTGAAAATGGTGAAAATGACATGTTCTATTTTGCACTTGGGGGACAATTAGTGTTCATCATTAGAAAAAACTACATCAGATCTGAGGAGTGACCAACAGCCTACATACATTCCCCCAGCAACACTTGACAGGTGCCACTGTCCCGAAACAATAACAGCTGGCTTTCAACTTGGCTTAAGCTCCTACATTCTGAGATATTAATGAACAGGTTGTTGTTTATATGATGAAAGAAAGGCTGTCAACAACTGTAGAGCTGCCATCTGTCCATCTGATTCTTAATACATCTCTGCAAATTGTTGAGTTAAACACACTGAGTCCCACATGCTAGATTAGTTTCTAAATGTAATCAATAATAATAATGATATTGCATCTGTCATTCATGTTTTCAACCTTTATGTTGTACATAAGAGAAAAAGCTATGTAACAAGGTCAAGCCAGCATTATTTGTCTTTATAATGGGTTGCTTTTATTTGATGACTCAAAATACTAGGTAAGATGGGAGATCTTGGGGGGGAAAACAGTTCAAGCAAGATAGATTTTTAAATTGACACAATTTAAAAGTCCAGACCACTTTTCTACAGACTTCCCCTGAAACCATGTCTCCAAAGCACAGAAACATGCAATGCTTGTTCATGAGGGGGTTACCATATTTTGATGTACGCCAGCTAATGTAGCCAAGTTCTAGCTCTTACTTTGCTTACTTTACTTTTGCCTTTACAAGTGCTCTCAGCCTCTGAGTGCACAATACCTGCCAAATGTTCAATGGCAGCTGCCATATTTGTTACCATGTTTACTACTGTGATTGGACAAACAACTGTGAATGAAATGAGAAGCCTCTGAGCTTTAAGACTGCAGAACCACCTTTGTTTGATAAGTGCTACAGCACAGATTTGGGGTAAGTAATACCTAAAAGACAACACGTATGCAATTCTGAACTAGATTATGGTACACCTGAGGCCAGTGGATCCACTCACAAATGAAAACCTGATTTTATCTGGAAGAATTTTGACTAGTCAAAGCTACTATCCATGATCCTGTGCTTGAAATAAAATGTAATTTTATTCACTAGATATCAATCATATTATTTCTGCACACTTTACCTTTAAACAAGTTATTTATTAAACATGGTCATTCATTACTTTTTTAATGCCAGTGATCAAGACGGTTTAGCTAATGTTATCCAACACTTTTTAGTAGAAGAAAGCAATGCTTAAAATCCCTACCAGAGTGGAGGCAGAGGCAAAAGTTTAAAGACAAGTGGGATGTGCTTTCTTCCTAAGTTGAAACTCCAACTACAGTTTCCTTGCATCTTTTTGAAGAATTCTATAGAGAAATGTGATAGTCTTCTAAAAGGAACTTCACGTTTCCCACATTTTGTGTACCGCTATTGTCATGAATGCAAATTCATCTTACGGAGCAAAATATATGAAATCAGAAGTAGTAAGTCAAAATCAGATTTTGTAAGTTTTAGATGCAACTTTCTTCTTCAAAACATGTTCAGATCTTACCTGTTGGTGTGTATCTCCCACTCACTGTCATAGGTGTGTTTTCTGTCACGGTGTTTATTTCCTGTTTTATTTTGGTTCACTTCCTGTCTCGTCCGTTATGTTTTGTTTAGCTTCATTGTATTCACGGTTATTGGTTTCACCTGGGTTTAATTACGTTCATGCATTCCACCTGTGTTCGTTCTGTCTGTCTGTGTGTATTTATACCCTGGGTTTTCAGTTCATGGTTATGGTTCATTGTTTGTTTGCATAGAAGATTTAGATTGGTTTGTACATAGAGTTATTTAAGTTAAGTGGTGGTAATGTTATGGTTCTCTGGTCTGCGTTCACATTGGGAAATAAACCTCTTCACTTCACCTCATCTGCCGTGATCCTGCTTTGGGTCCAGTCATCTTCATCTACAGCACAACCACTAACACTCACAGTGCTGAAAAACTGAATTAAGGTGAATTTTCACATTATTTCCAGATAAGCCAACTTGCATCACAAAGCAACGTAATCATACTGCACTATTATTGACTTTACTAACTTAACAAACTAAATTAAATTAGTTATACTTTTCTTGTTCTTCAGTCTCCACTTTTTACAGTCCAAAATTTAAAACTTTACATTTTGATTTTGCAGAAAATTATCTAAAAATTCTGCATTTTTAGCATATTTTAGCCTTTAAAAATATGTTAAGCATGTTTTGGCCAAAAGATGTCTTTCAACAAATGTGGAAATGGTAGATTTTTTTTAGTCATGCTTAAAAAAGCTACTGACCTGTAACAGAAATTGAGTTGAATGAGTTTATCTTACCATTAAAAGATCAGAGAATAGTTACTGTATAGCTTAGAATAAAAAGTAAAACCAGGGGGATAGAAGTAGCATTGCTACCTCTCGGTGTAGGAGGATCCCTCTGCCAGCACCTCTAGAGCCCACTAATTAACACGCTACATCTCACTTCTTTAATTACCATGAAAATCTACATCTGAGGTCATCGAGAGTTTACAGGAAACTAGTTGGAACCCCTTTGATATCATTGGGTCTGGCCAAAAAGTTGTCATCACCCGCTAGTATGTACAGAAAATGTAAGACATTATTTTGGTGAGTTTGATAAAGCACAGTGTAAGGGTGTGACATGCAGGGTATATTTGGTTCTGAATGGTTTGTAATATTTATTGCAGTCTTTGACTCATTCTATCGTTTGCATGTCTGGAAAGAGAAAACATGTATTACTAGATTGAACAGGACAAATAAAGTAAATGCAAGAATAAAAGATAGAGCTGCAAATTTTGATTTGGTTGTGCAAAGCCACAATTCTCTCTGCATTGTAGTGCACTTCATCTGCTCAATTAACTTGAAGCAGACCTCTTCAAAATTCAGTTAATTGAAATTAATTTATTTGTCCAGTCAATGGTTTTGATCAGGTTTTTTTTGTAAGAATTCTTTCCTACTACTTAAATGCTACTTATGTCTTTTCTTTGTCAAATTATTACATATTTCTGTGTCTGCTGCAGTCTGACTCCCAAATTGTTGTCTACCCAATCTGCTATGTGTCAACTTTGTTTCTACAGTGTGAAATGTAATGTGTGGAAGTTTTAAATCAACACATTGTTAATGTGTTTGTGTTTATTTCAGGTATTTTGTTAGGTTGTTCTCACCAGATAAAGTGTTCACTCTTCTCTATTACTGTATTCCCTTTTCTGTTCAATGCTTGGAATCGGTACCAGATAGCTTAAGCTAAGTCATAATGTCTTCACACTCATTTCTTGATAAAAATTAATGCATCTGCTTCTTCAATTTACATTGTCAAGGCTTGTAACCATAAAAATGTCAGCATCTTTATGAAATAGTTGTTTAGAATAGAACAACAGATATTTTACTGATATAAAACAGAGATTGCTTCTAACAGGCCATCTCACTTGACCCCCTCCACCACCATTACCATCACCCCTCCTCTGCTCTGGTTGACTAGCTCTCAGGGAGATTGTTGAACTGAGTGGTGATTCAGCTGAGGAGTTCTGCCAATGGGCTTTTGGCTGGAGGTGACACTATGCATGCATGAATATATTACTTCTGCTGCTGTTATTATCCCTGGCTACATTACAGCGTTTGGGACCTGTGCCCTGTTGCCTCTCTGGCTCCTGTGCTCTTATTGTCACTGCCTCACAATAAAGTAGGTCTGAATATTAGTTGCAAGGGCTTCGGCTTGGATAAGACTTCTTTTTTTTTTTTTTGTCTACATAAGTCATAGCTGTTTCCCTTTGGGGGTTAGGTGAGCAAAGCTTATATGATGAAACATTTACAAAATAGAGCTGGATAAGGCTTTCTACAACATTAAAACCCTCATTTTTTAACTGAACCACAGAGTATTGCAGGCATGATAAGCACTGATCATGTCTTGTCAGTTGCAAGCTGCAGAGTTTTGACAGGTTTACTGTTAAAAGGTACTCTTAAAGAAAAAAATAGATGTAATCATAATCACCAACAATTGGTCCTCTGTCCGGCAGTCCCCATGTTGGGTTTAAAGAAACCAAATTAGAAGAAAATATACACAAAATGCATTTTTTTCAAAGAACTGTTTGATTGTCAATCTAATTTGCTACTATCAACTCTCAACTTATGTAAAAAAAAGCGTGTTTTTTTGTGCTTTCATGCATACTTAATGATAATGCTTACAAGCGCTCATGTGCTCAAATCAATCTGTGTTTTTGTGTTAGTTGTGCCCTTTTTGCTGACAGATGGAAACCTCAGGCACAACGCCGGGGGTCTCTCTTTTGAAACACTGTTATCCTCCACTCACCTCCTCGATATTTTCACTCCCCCACACCCTCCCTCTCTTCCATTCAACCCTATGCACTCACCAAGCAGAAAGAAAGCTTCAATCTTACAGAGACAGGCCCAAGAATCTGGCTGCAGGTAAGGGGGGGGGGGGGGGGGGGGGGGGGGGGGGGGGGGGGGGGGGGGGGGGGGGGGGGGGGGGGGGGGGGGGGGGG
>JBAMHV010000004.1:23404611-23420071 GCA_037177535.1 Pseudomugil gertrudae | reverse complement strand
CCCCCCAGAAAAAAGAAGGTTTATAGCTGACAGAGAAAGGACTAGGGATCTGGTGGGGGGGAAGGGAAGACCCCCCCCCCCCCTCCTTTTTTTTTTTTTTTTTTTTTTCTTACTGAAGACAAATGTAGTTGTGCATTTGACACAGTAGCATAGACTGAGATGGGAAGAAGTGCAGGTACAGTATTCATGTTAATACAAGGCTGCCAGTAATGTGCAGTGGCACTTGGGGAAATGTTAGTATTTTGCATATAGGAGCACTCAGAGGTGTTTTTGTTGTTGTTGCTTTTTCAAGCACATTAATTGACAATACTGTGAGAATATGATTTGCAGCAAGTTCATCCTGTTGCTCTGTGAGATTAACAAAAAAGTTAGCAAAGTAAAACAACAAACTCATATGGAATTAAGCAACAGTTTTAGCTTATATGGCTCCGATAAAGGAAATCCTTCCAAGATAAGAAAATGAAAACTCCACTTGAAGGTTTCCTCACCATGACGCCTTTCTAAGGATTGTGTGTTCATGTAGAATGTGATTAAATTTTTTCTTCTTCTTCTTCTGGAGTGCATAGATCAATATACCGTAAGCCCTCTGAATTGATCTTAACCTATCACATTGTACAGTGGCTGTCCTCCATGTTGCCTTTTGGTCAGCCTACCGTCAAATCTGCTGCAATGTGCAAGCCCTCAGATAACACAGCTGAGAGCTTTTCAGCCAAAGGAACTGCTCGCTTGGAATCAATGTTAATTATTCTCAAAGTTTCCAGGAAGAATGATGCATGAAGGGAAACGCACAAGTGAAGCATGAAATTCTAACCAAAAAGAGCAGTAATGATAAAAAAAAAAAAAATCAGAAACCACCTTCCAGTTTCTCTGGACAAAATACATATAAAATAATGAAGAGTTCTCTAAGCAGTACCAAAATCCTTTCTTCTCCTTCACTTAGCAGCTGTAGGAGCCAGACCTAGTCTGGCTGTTTTAGATGTGTGTGATCTATCATTTATGCCCTCCAGGTAATGTGTAGAAAATTGGATAGTCCTTGACAAAGCCGTTATAGTCACGTTATCAATATTGTCACATCAAGTGCAGAGAACTTGCATACTCCCACACATTGCCACTTAGTGTGGTATGAAACCACAAAATCTCTTATGAGACTTGTAAAATGTTATCTCAAACCAGGATTATTTTCTTTACTTTTCCTACACCATACCAGCTGAGAGATAAGCATAAAAAATGTTCATTGTTCCAACTCAAGCTTTTTCTTGACTGAAGACTATATTTACATTTCTGAAATCAGTGAATATTGAAATTTTACACCCATTGATATTCTTTATACTTCTTATTATTTAAGCTAAAGTCATTGCTAAAGACAACTGGTGTATTTTTCCCCATTAATTATTTATTTGATCACCAAACATGACGTGTGTGTGTATATATATATATATATATATATATGTGTATATATATCAATACCACTTATATGTTATACACAATGCAAGAATGTTTCCATTACCAAATTTGTGTTATTTTTGCTTCATTTTGAAGAGTTTCATATATATTTTTTGTTGTAATTACATTCCCTGTCACACCTCATCCCTTTTGACATATGTAGCCTACTTCCTGTCATGTCATGCACTTTAATGTCATTTTTATGTACATTTACTTTCTTTTACACATTGACTGTTTTTTTTTCCCTGCAGATTCTTTGTTGCTTACTTTTATTCCTGACTAAGGTAGATTAATTAAAAACTTCAGAGACTATTGCTTTCTCACCTCCTCCATTTCTATCCTGCACTCGGGTTCACTTCCATGATAACCATCATACATGTTTCATCATGTGGAAAATTCTCACCCAGTGTAATGATATTATAGCTGAAAGGATCATTGACCTTTAGCAATTTTATTTTCAATCTAGAGTTTTGAGCACCTATGAGGGTTTGTCCTTAAATAACTTAACATTTTTCTGATGGAAACTGGTTTGAAACAGGAGTTCTAAATAAATACACAGCTGTATTACTAACATCCTCACTCATTCCAGGCAACCACTAAATGTTTAACCACTAAACAGCATCATTATCTGAGTAACATGTAGGAATTTTATGTTATTTATAAGTCAGAAAACACTCAGAAAACATATGTGTTATAATCCTACTTCAGTTAGATAGATACATTATCTGCAGGCTTTTGCTCATGCTTTTTATTTAGTTTGCATTCTCTTAAAAAAAAACCAAAAAAATATTTTGTTTGTTTACCTTTTGGTTGTTGATTAAGATAATGTTTTGGCAAGAAATTTGCTTGGTTAGGTTTAAGCAACTCTGCCACCTTTTGAATTTTTGCATAAAGTAAAACAAATACTTTATCGATCCATTAATTGTTGTGTTGCTACAGCTACAGAGAATACCAAAATGAGTGTTAAAGATTTCAAGAGGTCATAAATATGAGAAAACATACAATAGATGGATGAAGTGTCTGGCATACAAAAAAAGTCAGAGATTGACAATAAGCATTGCACAATGTAAAGTGTATGTAAAGATGCTGATGCGCAACATACAATTCCAGTTCCAATATAAGACTGTAACAGAAGTTATTCAATAGGCAGTAATGAGCTATTAGTGTCTGTGCATACAGCCAGCATAAGCTGAATCATCAGAAATTTTCATTAAAATAGAAAAATCCATCACAGTTGTGGTGGAAAAGAAACGATTATGTGTTTAAATAAAAATAAAGTGGAAAGCAGAAGACAAGCACTCGCACAAGTTCCAGTAAAAGACTTACTCATACCATGAGTTAGTATGAGTCATTAAAACACAAGCCATTTAATGATGTCTGCACAGTAATCTGAGTGACGTCGGTCATCATAAAGTGGCTTTAATAATAATAACTTTGGGCCCATAAAGGATGTCAACAAAAACTTCAACACATAACAGGAAACTGATGCATTTACTGAGCTAACATGTACTGGCTGATCAGGCCATTTTCACACAGATAAGATGTGAATAATATATGTCTAAACCAGCAGACTTAATTAATCACCAAAGTGTTACACATTAATATATTAGGAAAAAAATAACAATCTAATTTTCCCTACAAAGAAAAAAAACAAACAAATAAATAAAGTAACGCAAGAATAACAGAAAACCCACCCAAGTCAAATGACACAGTCATTAGGCAGCCCATTTGAGGAGATCCAAAGCAGCTGGAATTCTTTCCTTTAGCAGGCTGGGCAACTCTAACACAGCAGCATCCCAGGAGCTGGCAATTTAAAGGGAAAGTATATTAACTTCAAGCAAAACAAATTAACAAGGTGACAGGAAGAGATAACTACAAGTTTACGCCCAGTCAGTCAACCACCTTGTCAAAACCTGTTAATAAAAATGTGAAATTTAAAAAATGATGCTGTGTATTCATTTTAAAGTGTTGTCTGATTAACATATTATCAAACAAATGAATGTTATCAGACTTTTTTCTATTTTCTGGCAGCTTATGCAGCTTAAGATACAGCTCCATTTATTTATAGTTATTAATGATGTTTATATGTACAATTAATGTATATTTAAGAACACTGTGAAATTTGATTTTTTTCTCAGTTTCAGAAATGGGAAAATGGTTGCTCTAACACATATAACTGCTAAGTTTTAATATTTAGTTAGCTAAAAGGCTTTAAATGGTTTATCTCATCCTGATTGTAGAACATAATCATCTAAACTAAAAAGTTTAAAGTTAACTGTGTTAAAGATAAGCACATAGAGCCAGAGAATGTTACACTTACACTTCCTTACTTGCCAAAGTAGGCCACCATACCAGACTCTTCTAGTGAGAAATAGTTGTTGTTTTTTTCTGGTTCACTTAAGTTCATTCTGTCAGTGCTGACAAGCATTCCCATCAAAATATCCAAAAGACTGAAAAGCATCCTGTGTGCCATTCTGTAACCTACTAATCCTGCAGGCAGCATCAGCGACATGTGATTCAATCTAACTGTGGAGAAAACCTGAGTTATCATTCTGTCATCTGCAATATATTTCACCCAACTGCAGTATAAGTATGAGGAGGCATTTATTTATCTGTATGAAGTTTGCCTGTTAACTTTGGCTCAAGAGTGATGCCACGCTTCAACTACTCCTCACAAGCCTTCTGATACCTTCGTCACCCACTCAACACCATCTATGTCATTCTCTGAACACCATATTTCCCCTGCCCTCATTCATCCTCCATCTTTTTCTCCCCTCTTTCATCCATCCCTCCATCATTCCTCCATCAATACCTTCCTATATTAATACATCTATTTCTCCAACCATCCAGACAGCCATCAGTCTCTTCATTCATTGAACCAGCTGCACCTGCCAACAAATATATCCTTCCATCCTCACTCCCCTTCCCTTCATCCAGTCATACTTCCTTCCCTACTTATGACCATCTGATTTTCATTTCAACCTCCTTCATCCATCCATTCGTTACACCTTGACTTCCTTCCACTCATCTTTCCTCACCCATCCATCCCCCATCTTTCCTCCCTCATTAATCCCTGCCATCCTGTGACAGTTCTCCCACCCTGAGACTTGTCCTCTCTTTCATTAAACTAGTAAACCCACATTGTTCAGAAAGGGTTGATGGGTAAATCATCCTATCAGATGCTGTAAGTGGCTGTTTAAAAAGAGTTCACAGACTCCCTGCCTTATCTTGTTAATAATTTACATGCTATGATATTTAAGTGACATGATTAATTTATGCTATGATTTATTTAGCTATTTGAGCAGACTCAGTCTCATTTACTGATTTGAGTCAGGTGAGTTGCAGCAGAAAAGTCTCTAAAACCTGCAGGACACTTGCCCTCGAGGACCAGTATTAAAGATTCACAAATTAAAGTTTTCTTTCCAGTTTAAAAACATGAACAGGAAACCAATGGAGCCATGACACATCACCTCATTTGAGATTAAATATACTCATTCAGGCATGTGTTCATTCTGCATATATGAATCAAGGGAATTAAAGCATTACATTTACATGCTTTGTTTAATTTTATCATGAGAATGATAAACCTCGTGCTACCAGTGGTGGCACCAGTTCACAGGAGCCACCGCAGCAGGCCGGAACGCTTCAACTCAACTCACATAGAGCTCCCAAAACAACATCAGGCTGCCAGATCCCTTGAGCTTGGCCACCATCTGTGCACTTCACCTATCTTTGTCTCTGCTTACTGCTCCATTGTGGCCCCAGTTTCCACTTTACCCAGTTAAAAACCGGAAAGTGGGTCTCAGTGTCTCCAAGTTGAATCCCTGGAGCTGAGTGCTGCACTGAGTTCCACATTCATCATCTCCAAGGCGGTGGTCAGAGTGCATGTGCCCATATATACATGTGTGTGTGTCACAGTCCTCCCTGCAGTAGAATCAGCCCTTCATAGGGAAGGACAACTGAGTAAAGGGTAATCTAGTTATGTTAGCCCTCCCCTCAGGAATGCACGCTCACAAAAACACACAGATGGATAAATCTTTCTAATAATTACCAGCTAAAAAAGACACCTCACTCAATCCATCACACCGAAGCAGTGTGGGATAAAAGGACACACTCACACTCTGGTTGCACTCGGCACTCACATATATACAGTATATATACCCAGAGATTCTGCTCAGAGGTCAAGAGATCAGTGATGTTTTCCATTCAGCAGAGTTGATGCACTGCAGTGGATAAGTCTGATACCAATCTTAATACAATAACCCGGAGTTCATGAGGAAAGTACTTTTTAGCCTTTTTTGTCTTCAAATTTCCCCCATAAAGGTCACATTCTGATGAGAATATTGATGTCTCTCCATATTAATTATTATCAAGCAATAAATGCTGCTTCTCTTCACAAAACTCATTGACTTTGAGGAGAAATTGTGAAAATAGCCCTTTTTAATTACACATTACAGTGATTAACAGCATCTCAACCTTAATCCTTTATTATTTCTTGACTGCTCTTTGAAGTATCCTCCACCCAAACTGGAGTCACAATTGAAGTCGGCCTAATTTGCTACTTTGTCTGTGGAAGCATTTGTGAAATATATTCTGTGACATCTTTGCAACCTCAGAAGAACTGTTTTCTCAGACCTGATGTCACAGTAAAGTCTTTGTGCTTATCTCCATTATGTTTAATGAATGTACAAATTACAGCGTGAACCCAGAAAGAGGTGAACTGAAACACATGGATTTTTTTAGCCTTTGAGGGTTTAAATGGAACTGTTAAAATAACAAGAACGAGAAAAGTCTTGTCTTAACTTTAAAGAAGTAAAATAAACCTGGCCACAACTGCAAATTACCTTGTCTTCTTGGCCCAACTCCAAACATATTCATTGATTATAATCCCAACCAAGAAAGCCCCTATAACCTGCAGATATGCTAGCTGGTTTATCTTGAAACTGGCTTTCAAGTCAGTTAAACAATCTTGGAAAGATGATGCATAACAGCAAAAAATACAGGTTTGCTGCAAGAATATTTTCAATACACACATAGAAGGTTTTTAAGAAACTCTGAAAATATCTTCTGAGATACATTTCAAACCAAACAACAGCCCAGGTGGATTTGCCTAAAGGACAAAGCACCCAAACACAAGCTGAACATAAACACAAAGTCAACACAGGGCGAGTCACTCTGCAGTGTAATTCAGAAATCTATCTGGATTTCAAGGATGTGTTCTGAAGACAGTAACCTTCAAATTTTTGAAAGAACAGAGAAATGGTTTGAGAGAAATGTTCATTACCTGTGTTAATGTGGGTAAACCAACTCTGAAGAGAGGAGACAGTTTCAAGTGTCACCATCCCACCCTACTTACAGCTCTAATTCTCCTTTCCAAGATTATTTATGACCTAAACATGTGGATAAACAATACACAAGTTAGAGTGTCTTCAATGGTCAACAGTGATTCATGCACCTTTAATTTAATCTTAAAGAGGCACGTTCAGAGGCATTTTAGCCAGAATTGATGAAGTGATCTTGTTCTTTTGAACAGAAAACTTGTAAGGTTCCAGATTTCAAAAGGTCTGCACCCAGTACCAGTTGTAGTAAATTGATGTCTTTAAGCAATACAAGTTTATTTGTATAACACAGGTTCAGCAACAGAGGTTCAACAAAGATCCCAGTGTTTAACAAAAACATTCAAAAATAAGAAGTATTAATTAATGATAAAAAACAAAAGAAAAAGAAAAAAAGAACAAATGCTGAAAACAGTGTAAAAAAATCAAGCTAAAAAAGTGCAGATATGGACTTTAAAACTATTGCCAAGCAGCTGAGAACAAGTTGGTCTTTAACCTGGTTTTAAATAAACTAGGTCCTTCAGCTGATTTGGAACTTTTGGAAGTTTGTTCTGGACATGTGGAGCATAGAATGTGAAAGCAGCTTTGCCATGTCTGGTTCTGATTCTGGAAAGACTGGATCCGGATGACCGGAGCGGTCTGGTTAGCTGGGTCAAGTAATCCTCTGATGAACAGGCAGCCGATGTAAAGAGCTCGGAGATTAACTGGTTCCCTTTTCGGGTCCTAATAAAGACTCAAGCAGAGTTCTGAATGCACTTGTATAAATATTTTTTTAGGTAAATACAGTGCTAATCAGACTGTCTAAAGATAAACTACAGACAAACTACCAATTCTTAATAATATATTTTGTGTCTGTTCGGTGTAAACAGCAATGGGTTATTAAAAATAATCACGTTATTATGACGGGCTTGTTATATAAAATGCTCATCAATATTAATCATTACTTAAAAATTGGCAGGTGCTTGAATTGTAAACATTAAGTATTATGATTTTATTTTCTTCATACAACATTTGTACTTGCTCACAATTGTACTATTGCGATGCATCTTTATTTATTTATTTTTAGAGTTGGTACAATTGGAATACCAACTACATGGTGGCACCATTAGAAGCACAGCATGTTCCTGTATAATTTACTGGACAACAACCAGGAAGCATACGTCCATTTCATTTATTTACAAATCTTACTACTTAGGGTGTCTGCAAATATTCCCCTGCCAACAGGAAGAAGTAAGCCACTTTATTCTTCTCTTTGCGTATGTTTAAAGAATTACACAAAGAAAATAACACGGTGGTCTGTGGTTAAAATATTTGGTAAAAACTTTTTAAAAATGGTAAAACTTGTCACAGAAAAAATAATAAAGATGCTGCTAGAGTTAAGAAACAACCATTTCTACTCTGCAATGCAGACTGACTGGAATTCTCTGATTCCTGCTGCTAAAACATTAGCTAATACATTATAAATAAATGTTATGGAGTATATCCATATATATATATATGGAGATATATATATATATATATATTTATATTTATATATATACATTTGAATAAAATAAAAACAAACAAGTGATAAAGAACAGTTTAGGCACAGAAACAACAGCGCAAATGAAACAAACCCCTTTGTTATGATAATTAATGTGTGCATCATATTATCAGTAGGAAGACTTTGAGTAGATTTTTGTGTTAAAACTGACCCAGTTCTGACAGCTTTGAGTCTAATGTATGGTTGTAAAAGCACTTGCACTTCTCCTCTTTTTAATTGTCAGTGTTTGCTCTGTATACTGTATAGAAAAGAAAAGTAGAGCATGAACAACATCTGGGCCTAATGACAGAATCACTCCGAACATGCACCCCCCCTCCCCCCTACCTCTTCAACAATCTGTGGCATGCCTCAGTTCCACAGATTCCGTAATGTTTTGAATAATGTCATCATTGCTCTCGTTGACGTCTTACACTGCCAGGCAAGCAAGCAATACACAGGTGGTAGGAGAAATGGGCTCCACACCTGCACATACATCATCCTGATGAGGGTTCAGGGGAGTAAAAAAAGAAGGAAATGGGGGGAAGGCTGCTGCTAGAATGAGAGTCAGGTAAATGATCATTTTCGTTTGACTCCTCTGAGAGCAACAGGGTGTTTTACTGAAATTACTCTTTTCATTTGGGCTTAGGAGTTTCCAAAGCTAAGTTTGTGAGTTATTGGTTGGTTTCCGATACACCTGAGGAAGAGAGATTAAAAATAAAGATCTCAAAAGGGCGAAAAGGAGAGGTGTCGGGGGCCAACTAGGTAAAATAGATGTTGTTTCAGGGCTTTGTTGTAAATGTTTTTAATACAACACTGTCAGTAAAGAATGAATTCATGGTAAAAAAAAATAGCTTCAGGTTGTGAGAGAGTGATGTTTAGGACATTTCATTTCTAAAGCAAAGCTGTTAAAATTCACAATGGCAGCTAAACAAGAACCAAATCACACATTCAAAAGGAAGAGAAACTAAAACACAGCAAGAATAAAGGAGCACAGAGATGCCTGCGTTAAAACAACCCTATCCTGAGTGCACATTTGTTCTTGGTGGCTTTTTAATTGCGTTGCCTTGACAACCAGAACAATGCTGAAAGGCTCTTTCACTCCACTGCTGGCTGAAAATGATTTTCTCCATCATGCATTTAGCAAGCAATTAGTGAGACAGACAAGGAATTTAGCTTAAACCTGGTGTATCATTCCCTCTTTCAGAAAAATGGAGGGGGTAGATGTGGGTGGGAGGACTGAAGAGTGGAGTGGAATTTTAATGCACAATATAAAACAGAAAGGAATGGGGAAAGGGAAACAGAAAGAGGAAGAATGAGCCATACGAAGTTGAAGGGCAGACATAGATAAAACCAGAGAGGCAGAAAGAGAAAGATTGAACAGACAGGAATTAAATCAAAGAATATTTTGGACAATAGTTCTTTTCTTACTCTACGTGCAAGTGTGTTATATGAGTGAATATACCCTATGTGAGTAAATTCATCACACTCAGTGAGATGGGTCTGTTTTTCTTCCTAAGGGTTCAGAGTGGCTCTCTGTCTTTGTTACCAGTCGAGGGATCATCATATCATATTTCTTTGTTAAGCCACTGAAAACAACAGGCCTTGTCAATAAGAATACAGGAAAAGTGTAAAGCATGACACATAACAAACAGCAAAGGAAACAGGAAAGCAAAACAAATGGGGGAAGGAGGGGCATTGTTTTAAATACAGTGTGCACATGCAAAGCAGACTAATGCTGGAAAATCTGTTGTCTGAAATAAGTTGATGCAGCTTAGAGGGTGCTTCCAACATGAAAACATGATAAAGTCAAATTGGGTTTCTCAGGAGGAATTAAGCCAGTGTCAGTGCTGTGCTGTGCTCAGTGTTCTTACAAAGGGCACAGAAGGTCATTTTAAGTTTTTAGCTGAAGTAGTTTGCAAAGTTTACTCTGCTGTACTTTTTTTAAGATAATATTGTAATCCTTTTCCTAGACCGTGTTCAGTTTTAGTTTCTGAAAACACACTTGCACTACTTAGCAGTGACGCATCAAACAATAGAACTGTTTAAATATACATTTACACTTATGACAAGCGAGAAGTAATTTTTTTAATGTCATAATTTAATTAATTCTTTTTAATTATTGTCTTTATTGTCATGGTTACATCTCTTACATCCCTCTTCCTCAGTTTCCAGTCTTTACTGACTACAACTGATATGCTTCTGATTTTATTAGAAACATCATTTTACTCACCCAGAGTAAAATAATTCCTAATTCCACCATGTATCGAGCAAGTCTGCAGAACAAAATAAGAAATAACAAATCAGAAAAAAGGAAATAATGCATAAAAGGCTTTAAATGGCAGACCAGATTGTAATTTATCCCTGCTTTTGTGAGAATAAGGCTTAAATAACCTGACTTCTTGTGGAATGTATTTATTTTTCACATCCAGTACCACCACACCTGCCTAATAATTAACTCCAGTATTAACTCCAGTAGCATTTACTAATCACTGCCTTCATTCCACTCTAGTGGCAGCCTGTCTCAGTCTCATCAAGCACCCAGTTTGGTGTTAATGCTAGGTTTACCTCAGTCAGTCTGTATAATGTTTTGTTGCTTGCTTTTCGGCTACTGTTTCTTATCTGCTGATTTTGGCATTGCTTATGCACTAAGACTGCATTTTTACATTATGTATAAATGCTTACTTTGTTACTAACCGTTCAAAATGCCCTACTTCAGGTGAAGTCCCATACTTTGCCTGGGAGGAGGAGGGCGGGTAAAAACTCTGTTTAGTGCAGAATTATTAACACTAAACAGTTAATCAGTCTGCTTGAATAAAAAGTTTTCAGACTTATATATTGAGTAGTTTAGGGTAAATTGTGGAAGTGTTTTATTACATATAATATCTCTAACTTACCTCTTTTCAATTTCTAAAATCAGGATATCACTTAGAAGCTCTATACATCCGATGCCCCAGCCTTACAGCTGTGACGTGGACCCTGGCCTGCCTTGACCTAGGTGCTGGGTGGTTCCTGCGGTGGCGGCCTCTATGGATGTGGGGGCACTGGCTCATGGTGTGGATAGATTCCATTAATATTGTTTCCTCACATCACCATCAGTGCCGAGCCAGATGTTTCTACCTATTTTTCTTGCTTTTTTTTTAAGTCATTGTCTAAATAAGTTTTAGTCAAGAGACATAGAGAGTTGGGGGTGGGGGTGGGTTGGGATGGGATGGGTGTGGAGCTGTCTGTCTTTGTATGTCCACTTTTTGGAATTCATTGTTATCTTGTCTGTCTGTGTTTTATTTTCTTGATTTTATCATGTAAAGCACTTTGTGTTGCCAAAGGCATGAAAAGCACTTTATAAATAAAGTTTGATTTGATTTGATAAGCTAAAAAGCAATCCCTCTAAAGCTACACAGAAAAACATGAAAAAAACACATTGACAAAGAATAAGCTCCAAGGATTTGTTTTTAAGGAAATCACTCTTTAGTTTTAATACATCAGAGGCTGTGGAAATTAAGTCAAACAGAAAGAATCCAACTTTTTCTGAACAGTTGTCTTGTAAGTATTGTATCTCTATTATAGTAGTGGAAATAAACACAATTATATATTAGATAAGTTTTAGATTCGCTTTAAGCATTGGCTTGCAAAGCAATATATGTTTCTATAGACCCCTTTCGATGCTTGCAAACAAACAATTGCGCTACACCTGCGTGTTTACATTATGGCAAGCTTAAACTCAAATGCTAAAAACAACTATACGGAAAGCCTTCCACCTGCTGTTTCTGCCTGTTATTTAAAGAAATTTGCACTTAATACAGGTACGCACCAACCGAACCTGAATTCCTTACAAAATGGGCTTACGGACATGAAGAAATGGCCTAGCTTGCAGTGGCCTGACATCTACATGTACCCCATAAACACTCCGAGTGTGTACATAAAGGATCACTGGAAGCCGTTAATTATGTGCTTTGTGGGCATGTTTAAGATGTGCTGTACCATCCAGTGTCGGAAACATCAGAGATTTGTGTTCTGAAGGCGCAAGTTTTACCAGGCCAAAGACAGGGTCACAAATCAGAGCTCTACAGTTTATGTACACAAACAGAAGGGCTACGTTTTGTCCAGGAGGCTTTCTGACCATATGCTGGAGCCACCCCATCTGAGTACTTCTTGGATCGCCAAGCTTCTCATGATCTCATTGTTTTGGTCACCATCTACAGCTTGTGACCATATGAGGGAAAAAACATACCGCGACCGGTAAATGTCATCTACATCATCATAGGAGGTGGTTAAATATATAAAAATATACCTACCTGAAATAAAATGCACTTTGGATAGTCGCGCATTGTTGATTTTTGCTTCCGTCCAGTTATCCCAGCTGATGACACGTAGCCATAAAACCCGTCTTTTTTTTCAAATTGATGCTTGCCTCCCGGTATGGCGTAAAAACAAAGGTGTAGATTGTTTTCACTCCGGTTTGTACAACCCACAGGATGACTAGATGGCATTTTCAGGCTACAAAACTTTCTCGAAGTCACGTGTATTTGCGTGGGTAAATCAGGAAAAGATATCTGTTTTGAACCTGAACTGCATGCGCATCACTTGCATATGTCACTTGAAAGGCATCTATATGACTGAGTACAGAAAAAGTTAAATAGATAGACATAATAGTTTAACATTAAAATTGTGCTTAGATTGATATACATGTTTGAATTATTCTAGGTTGGCTCCTTTCAGTTTTGCTGTATGCCAAACAAACTAAGAGCATTTAGGCTCTTACTACATATCTAATGCTAAATGACTGAAGAATGTAGAATATTGTAGGAAATGTTCCATTTGACCCACTATGGTTTTAAAATCCCAGGCACCAGCTAAATCCAAATTCCAGCTCAGTAAGTTGGAACAATTGTCACCAAACAACAACCTAGCATATGATTTAAAGATTCAGGGATCGGACTGACTTTGAGGTGAGTTGCTCTTTGCAGCCACTACTAAAATTGTCTTGACAGTGAGCAAAAAGCAACATTAAAGTACAGTTATTGTAACAAACTTCATTTATAATAAAGCTACTTTAGACACAAAACAGTGGAAATATGAGTGAAGTTATCGTGACAAAATGTTCCCGCTGAGTTCTTCTGGATACGATTTTGTAAATATCAAGTCCTTGAATTGAATAGACCATATCTAATTACATCCATCCATTAGCTGTACTATGTAGCTGTACTATTAATTCCAACAAAGGGTTGCGAGTAGCTAAAGACATGCACCTTGGGGATAGGGCAATTGGAAACTCTAAATTGTCCATAGGAGTGAGTGTGAGTGTGCATGGTTGTTTGTCTATGTGTGTTGGCCCTGTGATGGACTGGCGACCTGTCCAGGGTGTACCCCGCCTCTCGCCCGTTGACAGCTGGGATCGGCTCCAGCCCCCCCGCGACCCTGCTCTGGGAACAAGCAGTAGAAAATGGATGGATGGATGGAAAATGGATAGATGGATGCATTGATCTGGTATTGCCAACAATAGCTGACAACAGCTAATTTAAACTGGAAGCAAATACACACGTGTTTCCTACTTGTATATGTATAGTTGTGTGAGATCCTGTTTCCAGCTTCATCTTTTATTTTTCATGGTAATTGTAACACAAAATGTTATTTACTGACAGATTAATACATTATGTGAATTCTTCAAAGTAGATGATAGCAAAGTTTAACAACTTTATATTTCAACAATGTCTCAGTGTTTGTGAAGGCTTAGCAAAGATGTGAGTCACGAGTCGTGCTCAAGTTTGCTTTTACTGCATAAACTATATTTCAACAATACTGAATGCAAGCAAGAGAAAAATATTGTTTGAGAAATGTGAGAAAAATTAATGAGCAAAACAAATGAAAGATTAATGTTTTGTCAGTGATTCTCCTCTGTAAGATTAAGAAACAATGCACTATGTTGCCTTATATAGTGGCCATTGTTTTGCTATTTGTCTTCTCTTTCAGTAAAGTACAAAGCATCCCTTGGAGCTCTCTGAGCAGGCAGTCTTTTAATCACATACAGTGGCTATATATTGCATTTCTGATACTATGCGGTAAGTTATGTTAACATAATTTGATAATTTCAAAGTCCCTGCAAAGTCTTCGCAAAGCCTATGCACCCCAACAATGCATAGACTTTTGCCTGTTTTGGTTCTTTCCACCAAAGGCAAACACCAAATAAGAGATAAAGTATGCATTTTTTTGCCAATTATGACAGATCAAAAGAAAAGAAAAAAAGCAGTTTCAAATGCAAACTGAATGACCATTGTGCTTTACAGTAGACATAAACAGAAACCTGTCTTAATTTTTCCACACATCAAATTAATCATGTCTAGCAAAACTTAAAACAACAACAAAAAACGTTGCCACCAAAAAAAAAGGAAGCTCATATAGCCTACTAATATTTCATTGGGCCACCTTTATCTCTGATTACAGCTCACATCCGTTGTAGTTTCGAAGAAGAATCAGCTAAGAAAAAATGGAAATGGGACCAGAAACTATGCAGTGTATATCCCAGGCTTCTACTGGGCAGTTAAACTTTGTAACAACACAGCCAGTTCTGCGCTGAATCTTCATAAAACTTGGTACAAACACAACAGGATCATTTGATGCTAACTGTTGGCAGATGTAACTTATGCATCTATGCTGGTGGCATAAATGTTCCCAAAACAGAGGTTTTTAAGCAGGGTCTAAGTGAACAAGTGCAAGACAATGTAAAGTATGGCGTCAAAAATTGTGATTCCTGTTTACACTAATAGGACTATCAAATGTTCTGCCCTTTGTAAGGTTCATTTAATTTTAACCGAATAATACAGGGTTATACATTAGCCTACCCCGCCCTCTTGCAGTTTATAATGTTATTTTACTTTGGTAAGCGCATGTGAAAATTCAAGATGGCCAAACGCAATTCCAAGTTGTTCGTGGGTCACCTGTACCATTTTATACTTAAAAAAAAGAAAGAAAAAAAGAGCTGTCCAATTCACTGTGACCAGTTGGTGGAAACAGGTCTTGAGCAGCTGCTTGGCCCCCACGCCACCAAGGGGGGCCATAAGTTCACGTGACATTTTAATGCACACAAAAACATTTAGGGCCAGATTTACTAAAGGTTTGCGTGTAGTAAAACGCGTGCAAACTCGTTGCGCACGCTAAAAAAAGT
>JBAMHV010000004.1:23343738-23357158 GCA_037177535.1 Pseudomugil gertrudae | reverse complement strand
ATATATATTCAGAGTGTTAGAGCTTCAAACCAAGTAAGAAAATCGCATGGCCTTGCAGCCTCACAGCTGTGTGGACATAACTCTGAATAGACAAAGACCAGTGTTGCACCCAGAGCTCCCATACAAACCAATTTTGCAGAAGTTTTTAACATTAAAAATTCTAGTTTCAAGGTTTCAAAGTACTTATGTAAACTGAGTTTGTTGAGCTCATACAAGGTTTCAAAAGTTCAACACATTTGAGACTCTGAAAATGTCGAATTAAAAAAACAGCAAGGGTGCAACGTAAGGTTTGAATCTCTAAAAACGTGAGGCGTAAACTCATAATCATGTTGCACTTATGAAAAATAAAAATTTGAGAACAAAATTACGCTTGCAGAGGTTCAAACTTTTTTCCAAATGTTCCAAATATTTTCCAGATTTCAAAACTTTTTTTAAGACTTGCAAAACTTTATTTGAAGTTTTCCATTTTCAACGTTTTCTTTTGGTCTTATATGTAAAGATTTTAAACTCAGGAAAGTGTCTATACAAGTCATAACAACTCATTCTTTTGAAGGGGAGGAGGACTGGGCTGCAGTAATGTGTCCATTTGAAAGGTGGTCCGCATTCACTTCTCCTCTCATGTTTCTCTTCTGCATGATTATAAATTTGTCACCCAACTGTTGACATCGCTTGCAATATGGTGTGCTCATGAGTGAGCTACTGTGATCACCACATGCATTCTAACTGTGAAAAGGCTGTGCACGCCCCTTTGTCTGCTCGCGCGCGCTCACGCAAAAGTAGTCATAAAGTAGCCTAATAAAGCTTCATGGAAGCTATAATGAAAGCAAAGAAAGGAGACAATCAAATACAAAACAATCTTAGCTCTGGTGGGGGTGGTTTGTTGTGTGTGTGTGTATGAGAGAGAGAGGAGGGGAGTGCGTGTATGTGTGTGTGTGCGTGTATATGTGTGTGTGCGTGAACAGGGGAAATATCGTCTTCTCTCCACAGCAGCAGTGAAAGCAAAGTCCCAGCCTCTCTGTGGTCCTGCTCCTCCCCTCTAGAAAAGAATCCGCCATATCACAGCTAATTGAATAAGTGACAATGAGCAGGCAGACGAGGCGACAGATGCTCGCGTGCCTTTACAACCGTACTAGGAAAATCCCCACACTCGTGCCCGCGCACGCACACATTCCTCTTGACTCCACTCTGAACCAGAGGTCCGGAGGCGCATTTCTATGGCCGCTCCTGCTGCGTTCCTATTGACTTGCTGAGGTGATGCTGGCGGAGGGTTTTGCATATATTGTCATGAATGTTAGTGACAGACGTTTAATTCGCACTGTGACTTTATGGCTACAAGGCCCGGACACACGGAGGCAATTGTGAGGTGATGCATAATGAAGAGAAGTACACCCAGAGAGGGAGGAGGAGGGAGCTGTTTGTTTGTTTGTGCTGATTGCATGAATTTGTGGAGACTGCTCCGCGCCCTCAGAGCCATCTATTGATCAATAAAACTCTGTTTGGGGAAGCTATGCAGGAGAAGTTCAAAAAGAAACTTACCACACAGACATGGCGTCCTTGCACCTGCAGCATCGGATTAAGATTTTTAACTTAATTATTGGTGTCTGTAAGCTGGAAAAAGGCCATGTTTGTTCAGCTCATCTGGTTTTGTAGCGTAGCTAAATGTATTAAGACTCCATCTGCTTTTTACTCATATTATAGCCTACCCCCTCCATACATTAATTGTTGTAGGCTATTCTTAGGAGTGTTTGGGACCCCGCGGACCCACACCCCCTGTCTCTTTCTTTTGCTCACTTCTTCCATAAACTCTGGAGCTGACTTTGTTCTCCAAATGTGATTAGCTTCTCTGGGACGCAGGGAGTAATTGCATTACTGCATTGTGGGGATTTTGGAGCTATGGAAATGTTGGGCGCCTGTATGAAACCTGTTTAAATACCACTGTGGTGAAAGATGTGCAAAAGAAGGGGTGAATGCAAACATTTTGCAGACATGGCTCAAGCGGAGAATAGATGCTTGCACAACAAAGGTCTGCCAATTTAAGGCTATGGGTTCAAAAAGGAGAGCTTCTGGTTGGTGTTCATGCACGTTTGGAATATTTAATAAGCTTTTGTTGTTATGAAAAGCAACACAAAGCTTTAAAAGAGGCGCAGATGAGTTAACAGAGCAGCCTACAGAATACATTTTAAGATGGTGTGTTTGTTTAATTTTCATAGTAATTTTAGGAGTCTTGAATTTTTATATGCTAAGGTTAATTATAACAACTCTTAAATATGCTTTTGCAAGCTTGAGAAAGATGTATGAATGACTGAGAAGTGATCAGTGAATGACAAAAACCTCTACTTTGAGCAAACTTCCAGATTATAGTTTTACCCGGTTTGTTGTGTTAATTTCACGTGTGATTTCACTTTAAGAACTTTTGTGATGATTTTTTTAAAAAAGCGAGGACACTTTGTGACGTAATCATAACAACGCGCAGAGTGCGTAATGTGTGAATGAATCTGGAAAAGTCGCTTGCTCTCTAACCCTCCTACAACTCATTTCCTCACAGTTTTGAGAGATAGAAGGCTCTGCTGAAGCTCAGCTTGGTCGGCTGAAATCGCTGCGTCCTGGTGCCAAACAAACCGCGCCAGATGGTATCCAGAATGCACGGTCCCAGTTGTGCACGTTTATTAAACTTTAGATCTCTCTCCCCCTCCCCTATCAGTCCAACGTCATGTGCGTGCGCATTCATACGAGTTGGACGTTTATGTGGTCAACTGAAACTGCATGCTTAAATCAGTGAGTTTTAGATGCTGCAGTTTTATCAAAAACCCGTCCTGTGGGAAGTTTGAAGTGTTGTTAAACAGATTTGTGCACGGGGACAGAGCTGTTCCTCGGCGTGACTAACTCTTTAAAGGCATTCATTAGAGTCCGGCTCTCTTTCAAGGCAATTCGATACAGAGCTTACCCAGCTTATGCTCTTACCCACAGACAGCCACAGATGAAGCACATGTGAAGATACAGTTCATTCAACACATCTACCACAAAGTGTCTATGTATGGAGAAAGGCTGGGTAGTCAGCTGCCACTTCAAAGTGCAGCAAAAGAAGAGGTACAACATGAGCTGGTGAGATGCATTGATGCTGAGGCATCCAGTGCTTTAATCATTCCGGGGTGAGCGAATACAGTTGTTGCAGAACTATCGTGTATTTCACATTTTATTCAAGTGTTCTGCAAGGCTGAAGTGCGGTGTTGGTTTAGATATAACTTTATGTTTTAGATTTTTTTTGTGTCTCTCCATGTTGTCTGGAAAAAACAGACCCCAAGCGATGAAATTGTAAACCTTTCTTTGGTTTTACAGCAGTGGGTTTATTGTATCCCCATGGCCATTATAGATGCATAGTCGTTACCCTGAGAAGTGGTGAGAGTGAACCCCCCATGAGGCGTTGTTTTAAACCACCCCCCTCTTACCCCCACCCCCAAACACACACACTTTCTCTTTTTCTCCTCCCCTCTTGCACCTCCTTCTCCTCTCCTTTGGACTTCAAGTGGCCACCAGCCAGCTTTTGATTTAAGACGCGTTTGTCTCATCCGGGATGTGAAAAGGGGGCCAGGGCTGATGTACAAGTAGTAGGATTGAGGAGGGTTATTTTTGGGCAAGTCTGTGTGCAGAGGTACCTCAAACGAAGAGAGGAGGCAAGAGAGAGAGAAAGGGAGAGAGAGAGAGAGAGAGAGAGCGGAAGGGAGCGCACGGCGCACAGTCCAGACGCAGAGAGGAGAGGGAGAAAGCGCACAGATTTCAGAGGCTTTCAGCTGTTTTTTCCCGCACACTGGATGCGGGCAGCAGATCTGCATGACAGGAGAGGACAAACTAAAAACAAACGTGGATGTTTTTATGGAAATTGGTTCAACTTAAGCAAGCTGGCAGTAAACTGTCCATTGTTTTTTTTTTCTTCTTTTCTTCACCGGGAGCAATGCAGTTATCGAACACCTTGTAAGTTAAAGTGGAATTGATATCTACTGTTTTTTACAGCATTGTTTAGTATTTTTCTACTACAACAAATCAGTCAGAAAAAAAATGACGGGACTCTGTCTTTCAAGAATGTGGAGAGTTTTGGTTCTGTTAGCGCTGGCAACGCAGCGCGCCACCGGGAAGACACTGAAATATCAGATTTATGAGGAGCAAAAGGTGGGCACAGTTATTGCCCGTTTGAAAGATGATGTTACCGATGTTTTGGCCAAACTTCCCAGCTCTGTGTCCCTTCGCTTCAGAGCCATGCAACGCGGGAGCTCATCTTTCCTCACAGTGCGCGAGCAGGACGGAGAAATCAGCATCAGGACCAAAATTGATCGTGAAAAACTCTGCGAAAAGAATCTTAACTGTTCCATTCAATTCGACGTGCTGACCCTTCCCACGGAACATCTCCAGTTGTTTCACGTTGAAGTGGAAGTACTGGACATCAACGATAACGCACCACAGTTTGCGCGTGCCCTCATTCCCATTGAGATCTCCGAAAGCGCTGCTGTGGGGGCTCGCATTCCCCTGGACAGTGCCACAGACCCAGATGTCGGTGAGAACTCTCTCTACACATATGCGTTAGAGCCAAACAATTTCTTCAAGATTGACATTCAGTCCAGAAGTGACGGGGTTAAGTACGCAGAGCTGGTGGTGCTCAGGGAGTTGGATCGGGAGGTGCGCTCCGGTTATGAACTTCAGTACACAGCCTCTGACAGGGGCGTTCCCCCGAGAACAGGTTCAACCCTTCTCAAAATCAGTGTTGCTGACTCAAACGATAACAGTCCGATTTTTGAGAAGTCATCTTATGTCATCAATCTACCTGAAAATTCACCTGTTGGCACTCTGATCATTGACTTAAACGCTACAGACGCCGATGACGGAACAAACGCAAAGATAGTTTACTCGTTTAGCAGTCACGTGTCTCCAAAAATTATGGAGACGTTTAAAATTAATCCCGACAGCGGTCGCTTGACTCTTATCAGACGTGTGGACTACGAGACAACGAACTCTTATGACATTGATGTGCAAGCGCAGGACATGGGTCCGAACTCCATGCCTGCTCACTGCAAAATCCTGGTTAAACTGGTCGATGTGAACGACAACAAGCCGGATATCAGCATCAATCTCATGTCCTCACAGGGGAACGGGGACGCAGCATATATATCGGAGGCTTCTCCTTTGGACACATTTGTTGCTCTGGTGAGGGTGGAGGACTTGGACTCTGGGTTAAATGGAGAAGTTGAGTGTAAGCTTCACGGCCAAAACTACTTTAAACTGCAGAGAACGTACGAGAACAACTACATGATTTTAACTAATGTGTCTCTGGACAGAGAGAAGAGGTCAGAGTTCAGTCTCACAGTGGTGGCAGAGGACAAGGGAACCCCCAGCCTCTCTACCGTCAAACATTTCACCGTGCATGTTATGGATGAAAACGACAACCCACCACGTTTTGATAAAGAACTATATGAGATCTTTAAATCAGAGAACAATGCCCCAGGAGCATATCTGACATCCATCATGGCCACTGATCCTGATCTGGATGTGAACGGACAGGTGAGCTACGCCATCTTGGAAAACCTAGTTCAGGGAAGCCCCATCTCCACCTACGTCACCATCGACCCCTCCAATGGCGCCATCTATGCGCTGCGCACCTTTGATCGAGAAGATGTGAGTCGCATTACTTTTGTTGTGCAAGCCAAAGACGCAGGGAAGCCAGCGCTGCTCAGAAATGCCACTGTAGTTCTGAATATTCTGGATGAGAATGACAGTCCTCCGGTCATTGTGGTCCCCCAGTTGTGGAATTTCACTGCAGATGTTCCTGCATCAAAGTTCACAGAAGCTGGACACTTAGTAACTGTGGTCAGGGCAACAGATCGTGACACAGGGGTCAATGCTGACCTCATATGCTCTATTGTGAGTGGCAATGAGGAGGGATTTTTCCTTATGGACCCCAGAACGTGTGAAATCCACGCTAATGCTAGTCTGGAGAATTTCCCCCATGAGCATGCAGAACTCACTGTTGTGGTTAGGGATCAGGGAAAAGAAAGCCTCAGTGCCAAAGCTGTTCTGAAAATCACCCTCTATGAGAACTTGGAGAACCACGTGCAATTAATGGACCAGGGAAAATCCACCCTCGATATATCTCGGATCATCATCATTTCCCTATTGGCCATTTGTGGCGTGCTCCTGGTTATCATGGTTGTGTTTGCAACTCGCTGTAACCGAGAGAAGAAGGACACCAGGAACTCGTACAACTGCCGTGTTGCAGAATCAACTCACCAGCACCACCCAAAAAAGCCCTCGCGCCA
Source organism: Pseudomugil gertrudae (assembly GCA_037177535.1). Taxonomy (NCBI): domain Eukaryota; kingdom Metazoa; phylum Chordata; class Actinopteri; order Atheriniformes; family Pseudomugilidae; genus Pseudomugil; species Pseudomugil gertrudae. The sequence goes on along the minus strand of JBAMHV010000004.1, from coordinate 23,350,856 downwards.
AATCCACAAAGGTGACATCACCCTCGTTCCCACGGTGAATGGCACCCTCCCCATCAGGGCTCACCACCGCTCACCTTCTGCCACACCTCCCATGGACCAAGCCCAGATGGGGAGCAGGCAGAACCATCACAGCCGCCAATCCCTGAACAGCCTAGTGACCATCTCGTCCAATCACATCCCAGAGAGCTTTGCCCTGGAATTGGCTCACGCAACTCCACCAGTGGAGGTGAGCGCACAAAAAGCAGTAACACACACACACACACACGTGAAGCAAATATTTTAGAAATATCAAATGTGGTCCCAAAAGCCTAAATTTTCTCTCAGTTTCTCTTTCAGACACACACACCAGCCTTCTTCCCCTCCTCTTCCTCCTCCTCCTCACGCAGCTGTCTCTGTTTGAGCAAATTAACTCATCTCCATGTGTGACAGTGACTTAATCAACACTGCCCTGTAGTTCAGGCTGACTCTCATTAAAGCTGTTGATGATTATAGATGTCTTTGTCTTTACCTTGTTTACACCCTGTCACCATTGCCTCCATCATTACTATGACTCACCCCTCAGTCATATGTTTCCATATTCATCTAGACTCACCCCATCTCACTCTCCCTTTTTTGTTTAAATGTCATCCATTTTGTCTCACCCATTTTTAGCAGCCTCTCCATCATCCATTTTGTGTTTACTCATCTATTATTTTGTCTTCTGTGTTGCCCTACCCCCTTCTCTTCAATGTCCCATCTGTTATTCACCCCCCCCCTTTTTTTTATTTCTTTTTTTTATTTTGTTTTGTTTTGTCATTTTTGGATGTAGCAAGTCTCACAGCTTCTGTCCATGCTCCATCAGGGCCAGTACCAGCCCAGACCCAGTTTCCGTGGCAACAAATACTCCCGCAGCTACAGGTAATTTACCCGTACCCCCTCAGTCCCCCCTCTTCTCCTCCCCGAAAACAAAGATTTGTCTTTTGTTTGCTTTCTTTAAAACCTCTTGTTTCTCATTGTGTATTTCATGTCTCAACATGTTGTGAAGTTACCTGTCAGTTGATCTTTTTGGTTTGACAATGTGTAAATGTATTTTTTTTCATAACCCAGTTGCTATCATACCAATACCATTCAGTTCAAAAGTATGCAGTTCATTTGTCGATATGTCACAACAAATTTCACAGTACTTCTCACAGGAAATGGGCTTAGTCTGTGTCCATCAGAATTCCCATCATAGCGTTCCCTTATGGACTCTAAGTGAAGGATATATTGATGTCCCTCGTGGCTGCTCTGATAGATTTATTGATGGGTTCTACCTGCATGTAGAGTTTATGGGCCAAGCCTTGTCTGGTGTTTTGACAGATTGCAGAAGATGCCTCAAGTTTGAAATGATGGATTTAGTCTTCTCAACAGTCAGACTGATATGCTTGGCTTTTCATGTGTAACAAAAAAAACATATATGATTCTTTCAGGTGACTCTGTTTTTATAAAACTTTTTCAAGAAAAAAAATATATCATTGCAGGTATGCATTACAAGACATGGACAAGTTCAGCCTGAAGGACAGTGGCCGTGGAGACAGTGAGGCAGGAGACAGCGACTGTGAGATGGGGCGGGAATCCCCTGTGGACAGGCTGCTGCTGGGGGAGGGCTTTTCTGACTTGATGCACCTCGAAATGCACCATCGACTCCACCCAGGTGGGATTTGGGTTATGCAGCCCATTTGTCTCAGCCTAAGTGGCTGCAGATAACACTTTCCTATTTTTTTCAGCTTCACACCTCTCTCAGTGCGACTTGCCTGCACATCACTCACACCTTTTATAACAGCACCTAACCTTTTAGATTGTAAGTAAATCTTGATTGTGAAATCAGTTTCTTTATGATCCAGCAGGAATAAACCAAATGGCTGTAAAACTCTGAACTTTACATTCTCTTTAAAATGCAGAAACATTTGCTGCCCGAAGTTAATTAAAACTGACCTCAGCTGGTTTCCTCCAGACCACACATTGCCCTCAAATGTAGTGCCTCCCCTGACAAATTTCAGCATCTTGGACAGCGCCAGGCCTAAGCCCATTATTCGTTTGTACACCTGCCTTTACAGGCACTAAATTCACCCTGTTGCAAACACAATCTCTATTGTACTCATCCCCATTCTTCCATACAACCCTCATTTCCACGCTTGTTATCACACAGAAGGAGGTTACAGTGTGTATAGCAGTATGTGCTACTGTGCGTGTGCGCGTGTGTGTATATATGTGTGTGTTATCTGCCCCTAAGATAGAGTCGTGTCTTTAAAATCCTCCCTGGAGCGGAGATGAGTCGGCTGTCACTCATCGGTATGCGTCTCAGGGTGCTGTTTTTTTCCCCTCCCTCTCTCTTTTTTTCCCCTTTTCTCTTTTTCCCCCCCAGTGAGTGACAGTGGTGCGCTTTCATGTCTGAACTGAGGAGAATTCATAGTAATTGCTTTTAGAATGATGTTATTCTCCCTCTCTCTCTGACTCTGCGCCTTTCTTGCTTTCTCCTACATGCCCGAGAGGTCCTCAGCATCTCTGTCTCTCCTCTTTACTTGTAACCATATTCTAAGTCTTTATTGAGATAGATAAAGAGAGAGGTGGTGGACATAAACAGTCTTTACCCCCCCACCTCTTTAGGAAAGATTTGGAGATGTTGCATCTGTACCCTCCATTTTAGTATGCTATCCTATGTGCCACTATTAAAACAAATATGGGAGAATAAGGGGCTGAGAGGGAGGATTACAGCTGTTTATCTTCAATAGATTTAATTTGTTTAGATTTTTCTATTTAGATAGGCAAATGTAGCAAATCATGCTGGATGTGACAAAAGGAACTTAACAGCCTGCCTCAGCCTTGTAGTGTGGAGACGTGGACACGCTTGGCAGAGCAGCCAAATATTACATTAGCATCTGCATGTAATGCCAACTGGATGGGTTCTGGCTATTGTTTATTCATTATTCAGCTCCTTTTATGTTTTTCCTTACCTGGCACTACCTGGATGTTCATGCTATAAGCTATAAATACCCCTTGCATGAGATTGAGCAAAAACATACAAAGCTGCAAGAAGTTGAGGAAAGACTGAAGCGGTGCTGCAAACATAATGAATAGAGATTGAATGGGGTCAGGTTAATGAACAAAGACATGGTTTATCATACTAAAAGATATCCTTGACCTTATTTTAATGCTTAAGAAAGCAACTTTTCAAATCAGCTTTAAAGACTTCACTGTTCAACAGAGTTTACACTTTCTGTACCACAGCTTTTTATTTTATTATTTGGATGATAAGAATACATTTTCAAGCAGTTCAGATAATATTTAATAATTTAGCTCGCTAAAATGGTCAAAACTTGAAACGTTTATGGTGTAGCAAATACCAAAAAGAAATGTTTAACACGTCCGTATAACACTTATAACACGTCATCTGAGCCAGCTTTCAGTCATGTACATTCATGTAGCTGAACTCGAGCTTAAATCTCTTTTCTTTTTTTCTTCTTTGTTTGTTTTTGTTGTTTTAGCCATGAGACTGTGCACAGATGAATGTCGCGTCTTGGGACACTCTGACCAGTGCTGGATGCCTCCCCTCTCCTCACCTGCTTCCTCTGCTGACTACCGCAACAACATGTACATCCCCGGGGAGGAGTCCTCCCAGCAACCCCAGCTTGATGATGACCAGTCCTCTGTCGACTCAGAGAACCGTAAGAGCTTCTCCACTTTTGGCAAAGAGTCTGGGAATGAGGAGCTGGGGTCTGCGGGAGGTGGAGGAGGAAGAGGAGATGTGTGTGCAGCTGGAGGAGGGGCGGGCTCTCTCCTCACAGAGATGAACTCTGTGTTCCAGCGACTCCTACCCCCTAATATAGACTCTTACACTGAGTGCACTGAAACAAGCCTGCCCTCTTCCTCATCAACTGCTGAGAGAGGTAGTGGTCGGAGTGGCAATGTTGCTGGTAACCATAGTAACAATGCTGTTCCTCAGGACAACCGCAGAGGGCTGTTGCCAGGTGGTAAAGGTCCTGCTTATCCCCCAGGTGTAGCTGCATGGGCTGCCAATACCCACTACCTAAACCCAGGTAGCGGGTCCACGGGGAACAATCATGTTTCCTCCTCTCCTTCATCCTCATCCTCAACCTCTACATCCACCTCCACTGCTGGACAGCCACCACATCTAAAATGGCTACCAGCCATGGAAGAAATCCCAGAGAATTATGAGGAGGATGACTTTGATGGCGTCTTTCATCAGGGTCACCAGGGTGGCAAGCGTAGCGAGGGCCGCCATGAGGTCGGCATTGACACAAGTGAGTTGGCTCATGAGATTAACAAGCTGCTGCAGGACGTCAGACAGAACTAGAGAGGAAAAAGCGAGAAGGCATAGTTTCACTGAATGATGGAGGAACATTTCACCACATCACGGTGTGCATTTGTTCTTTGTGCCAACATTTTAACGCTTGTCTCGTTTATTTGACCAAATTTCCTCATTGTCTCTCGGCGCTGAGAGATGAGGAGAAAAGTCTACCACAGCACTGAAACTGTGAAATGACTTTAGAACGTCAAAGCCAACACTGAAAGAACAGATTTTACAAGTCCTAATTGTTGTTGCTGAAAGTTGTTTGAAAGAGTGACTCCAAACAAAAAATCCATCAACAAAAAACAAAAAGACCTACCCTTTTTCACTTAACGTTTACAGAGCTTTGGAGAAACCATCTGTTGTGTGACCTAATATCAGATCTTACAGTATATATACTAAACAGTATATATTGTACAGTGACTGTAGAAAAAGGCAAACTCACTTGAATATTGTGCCATGTCTCCTGTTTTGTTATTATGGAATGTAACTGTACAATTTGACCTTTGTATTTTAAAAATACACACTTTTTTACTTCTATATATTTATATGTGTCCATGTATGTTTGTACAGAAAAGGAAACAAATGTCTATTTTTTATATTTGTCACTGCATGTCTTAATATCTCTTTAATGTGTCCTTTTCCCTCTACCCTGTTCATTTTGTAAAACAGTTGTATTTAATTTTGTTTTTGAATGTGTCTGCATTAAAAAAAGAAGAAACTAATCACACCCCAATGCAGTTCCATGTTGGAAGTGGATTTTGTATGGTAACATTGTGACCAGTGGATGATAAATAAAGTGGAGGGATTCATAACAGTGTTAAGTTTATCATTCTCTTTCAGTTGTGTTTACTTTGTTTAATTTAAATACTATATGTCATTTCTTCCCTGGTTTATCTTCTAATTGCTTCCTTTTGCCCCTCTGTCTCCTAGCACCCTCTAATGTTCAGTATCGGAACTGCAGCTGTTTCAGAATGCAAAGCTGAATTAATATCAGTTCTTGAAACAGACCTTCCATAGACCTTATTAGATCACATTTCTACATGTGTGACTTAGCAGATAAATAGAATTAGTTCTGAATTAGGTCCCACATGATCTTTTAAAAGAAAACTGCATTTAGACATTCATTTAATTTCAGAGAAGTCCTCATTTTTACTGTCTTGTCATGTGTGAAAGCAGTACAATTACACTAAACAGGCCTATGCTTGGCAAATTAACAGCATTTAATAATAACTACAAATATCGTTGAAATTGGAAGCATTAATTTGGGAGGCACAGCTATACAGGCATATAATGTTATTGAGCATCCTTGCTCCCATAATTCACTTTGGACATAATTGCAAGAAAGGGTTCATTACTAAAAAAGCTCTCATCGGTAAGCATGCAAGAAAAAATATACTGAGTTGTATCTAAACTGGCTAAATTCATCAACTTGGGCCAAAACAAGGGTGTTAACCTCATAAAAGTGTTTTAACAGGATAAAGAAGATTGTAGACATGTTTGTTAACTTCAATGCAACTTCAAAACAAGCAAACCATGTAAACACATCTAGTGGTAATGTGACCAACACACACAAAGAAACCACACACACACACACACACACACGCACACACACAAAACATGCATGAAAACACTTGATAATGAGCTCATTTGTCTTCATCATTAAAGAGTTCAAGCCTCAATAAGCAACAAGCATTGGCTGTGGGTGAGTGAGTGACTGAAGGAAACTAAAGAAAGCTAAGTGCTAAATAAGCTAGCCTACTATGAATGTTGTATTTAAAGAGCACAAATTATTCTTATTTTTTATTCAAATTTTTATTTAAATGGCTTTGTTGTACAAAAGGGCTTTTTACTTACCAACTGTCAATTGTTGAAATGGTGTATTGTTGCTTTAAAACCTTTCTACATACCCTAAATAATGATAGGTTGTCTGTTCATTGTTACAATTTGTGCCAAACCAGTAACTTTGCACACACTGCACATGTTACATGGGCTTGTAGACAAGAAAGGGGGCATCGAGTTTTAGCAGAAATTGTAAAATTGAAACATTTAGTGTATCTTGCCTCAGCTGCAGCCACTACAAGTATAACAATAAATTGCAAATAGCAACATTAAAAAGTAACTAACTGCTAAAGCAGTAACCATTTGATTTTTCTTTTCCCCCATTATTCCCCTCGTGCCTTTCCTGTGAAACTGTATTTTATTTTTATAATTTATTTTTCTTAAATACTTTTTTAAAAAAAATCTGTTGTACAATTACATTAAGAAAAGCTTGACTAAAGAGTAAGGCAGTTCAGAGAAGTTTTCTCTGTAGGGAGTTATAACTCCTTTTGATGTGTTTTCAACAAGCTTTTCCAACAAAGAAAACTACCCAACTTAGGAAAGGTAAATGGTTTACTTTTTCAAAAAATTGTCAAAGCAAAATACATCTTAAGCTGCAAGAACTGTTCACAATTTGGATGTGGTAATTTAGTGTTTCCTCTGCTAACACATAGCAGCTGAAGTCACAGCAGCCAGTTAGCATAACGTTGCTATAAGTAACTACTGAAACATCAATAAGGAACCATTTTTATGGTATTCTTATACAATAACTGAATTAATGTCTGTTTATTCCATAACCATGATACTAAATGCAAATCTAAATGTACAAAAGAAAATAAACTTTCTCTAAATGTGAAATATATGATAGATAGAATAGAATAGAATAGATAGACGAATAGATAGATAGATAGATAGATAGATAGATAGATAGATAGATAGATAGATAGATAGATAGATAGATAGATAGATA
>JBAMHV010000004.1:23296557-23309744 GCA_037177535.1 Pseudomugil gertrudae | reverse complement strand
CGCACAGTAGCCAACACAGCAGGGATCTCTCAGTCACGTTATTCAGATGTGTTGACTGAATTCCTAAATGCTATGTCACACCGGATGGCGTGGTTTATTAGGTTTACACACACTCAGGATTCCTTAAATGAGACCAAACAAGGTTTATTTTGAGGTAGCTGGATTCCCCAGTGTTATAGGAGCAATTCACTGCACCCATGTGCAGCTTGTGCCTCCCGCAAACTCTGAGCATATATACAGAAACTGAAAACACACCATTCATTGAACGTGCAGTGTGTTTGTGATGCCTTTGGCATCCTAAACAATATTGTGGCAAAATATCCAGGTGGGATGAGAACATGTATGGAGCAAACAAGTGCAGCAGGGGTGCAGAGATGCAACAGACTCATTCATAGTCTCTTCGTGGAATTATTTATATTTTCAATTTGAATTTAAAAAGCAAGAAAGACACCTTGATTAAAAATGACTGCAGATGAACATAGAGCGACCTAATGAAATGTAGAACATTTAAAAGTTAAGCAAATCAAGATTTATTGGGTTAAACAATATAATCTGGCTGTTCCTAAATCATATACACATTATCAAATGACATGTGCACAAAAACATATCAAATTACTTTGCTGTAGCTCTTTGAAATACTTGTTGGCTTCTTCCACCAACACCTCTAATTCCATTCGATCAAACTTATGAAATGAAAAATACTTTATTGATCCCAGAGGAAAATTCAGATAGTAGTATTTTTTTGTTTTGTTAAATACAAAAATAATTATTGATGGGCATTATTCTTAATGCTGATAGCTACGGGAAGGAAGCTATGTAATGTAGTCAAGATGCAAACCATGACACACGCTAAATCCTCATTTAAATAGGCGTGTCTCCGACACTTCGCACCCGCTGTCATTTGCGTCAGCAATATTAGTAGATCACGTACTAACCACGGTCCCATCCCACACACTAAATTCTAGATTCCACATGCTAATTAGTACACGCAAATTAAGATCTTAGTAGATTTGGCCCTTAGTGTGTATTTATTCAGCTTATAAATATTTGGAATTGCATTAGTACATGCTTACAACCCATGTCTGACAACTGTTTCAAGTAGAAGAGGATATAAGTGGAAACTGTGGAAACTGGAAAATAGGGTTTTTTTTTCTATGTTAAACTTACCATTAGGTTTATTTACTTTACCATGTGGATATGGGAAGAGATGGGGCTAAAACTTCCCTTGCTTTTTGGAACATAAAACCAATGTTTCCCTCGACTCAGGGTTAACATATTCAGAGTTTCAATGAAACCTGCTTGTGAGAACAGGCCCTATGTGTAATGAAATGGGAAAAAAGGCAACCCAACAAACAGTCAAAAAGAAACAATTATGTAAAGAAGTCACAGAAAATAAAATTGGCACCCAACGTGATAATAAGTGGACTTGCAGCTGATATTGATGTTAACTAACACTGGTGAGTCACCATTGGTGACAGCTCTCAAGGCTTATATAACCATTAACTTGCAAGCTAATTCACTACCGGTCTAGTTTGAGAGTTTCTGCAATTTACAATGAAAAAGGACATATGCCAGTAAAAGTTCTAAAATATAATGAGGTGGACAACTCAAATCAATGGAACACAAAACAACACCACATGCAAGGTAAGACAGCTGTGTGTCGGCGTACGTTGCAAGTTTTAATGAGGATTACAAACCTGTCAGGCTTGCCTGCAGCTTTTCTAATTGGTGGAAGAATTTGGCCATTGTTTTTTTACACACTGTCAGCGTGTGAGTGACAGGTGTCTGTTGGTAGGGAGAAATCCAGAAATGCCCGCTGAATGATCTGGGTGGAAAATAAAATGTAAAAGGGGGTCACATGCAAATGCTTGGAGTCATTAATCAGCCTCTGCTGGATGTGTTACTTGAATGTGACTGATTAATTATAAAAGGCTTAGTTAAAGTTTTGCTAGGTGACTTGCAGCTGATGAGTGAAATGTTGACTGAATACAGTGATTCCATGTATTGCCCCATGTCCCTTAAGTTTGTGTAGCTACTAATCTTTGCTTCAAGGTTTTATACTAAATGCATGCTCACTACTGTTTTGTGTCTGTTATTGTTGTGTTGTTAAGCTTACATGATAAAACAATTCCCTAGGCTGGCTTTTTATTTTCTTTACATTACTGGCATTATTATTTTAAAGGATTATTTTAAGTGAAGTTTTGGGGAATAAGCTGCTTCATTAATGCAGTTTCATAGGATGTTATTGTTATAACTTAAAAGTTTTAATTTAATTTTCTGTACTTTATTTCAAATTATCCATTGCATGAAGTTTCCTTGGTTTGCAGTTTTTTGCTGTTGAAAAAAAAATATTTCTTTAAACATTCAACAACAAAGTGTGTACCCCGCCTCTCACCTAATGATTGTTGGGATAGGCTCCAGTGCCCTTCATTGGAATGAGCAGTACAGATAAATCAAATCAAATCAAACTTTATTTATAAAGCGCTTTTAATGACTTTGGCAACACAAAGTGCTTTACATGATAAAAATCAATTAAAATAAGATAATGATGGCTGGATTGATGGACACAACCCAAAGCTTTTAAAAAAAATTATAAAGATGTTTCATTCCTTTTTTTCCCAAAGAAGCTGATTTATCCAGGAATCAGTTCTGGAAGTACCTTCTGTAATCACATTCTCTGTCTGCAACATTAACCTTGAACTGCATCCACAAAGATCACGTGAAATAAGTTTTTGTATGGTAAAGAATGAGTGATACACCATTATTTTTAAGAGCAATGTATTTAAGTGTTGTTTTCTGAAATGTTTAATAAATTATATTTTATTTGCTGTGAAGGTAACTTGACCTGTTTCATCTTGATTATTTTAGATTAGTAGATGTGGTTTGTTATTCTTGCCTAGCAACACAGTCAGAAGTTTTTATTGCTGTGCTAAACAATGGCTATTATTATACTGGCTTTGTATGAAACTTAAGCTAAAAGTCAAAGGTTTTCTAACACTGAAAATGGATGCATTTCAACTGCAAGTGATAAAAGCAGTTTCAGATGGCTGCGGTATTGTAATGGTAATATAGTGCAAGTAGGCTATATGCATACAGTTGTGGATATGGGTTTTTAATTTAACTGAACAAATGTATATGATCAAACTATATACATTTGAATGCACATACTGGCAGACATGGGGATATACAAATACTACTCACAAATATGGATATCTAACTTTTGGGTTAACTTTACAGAATATGACCCAGCTCAGTAGGGACAGATGAGGCAGCATAAAATAAAAGGTACCCCAATGAAAAGTGGCGTTATACAGTGAATATTGTTTTGTCCCAGGTGGCAGTTGGACAAATAACAGGAGGGATGAGTCAAATAAATAAAACCAGAATATACTTAATAAATGTAAAGCAACAGCCACTCTAATTAGCTAAGATTAAAACAAAGACAAAAAACAACAACAACAACAAAAAAACACTGACTGCACTAAAAACAAACAAAAAATAAAGTGGAAGCAGCACCACTGACAAATAATACAACAGACAAAGTAAAATGTAAGTGTTCCATAATCTAATAGGCCTAGTCTTCAAACACAATTCTCAAATGACAAAGATCCTACCAAATGCATAAAAGCAAAAAGGCCTTTACCCTTTTACTACCACAAAGATCTCCAGTGACACCCTGATGCATGTCTATTTCAGAATCCAGAAAATCCTTGCTACTTTTTTTTTTCATCTAAACTGCCCCTGTCCTATTTAAAATATATTATTATGGTAGTAAAAGGGTTAACATCTCCACACAAACATCAAAGTTTTATAAAAGGTAAAGTGTCTGTCTGCAAAACACAGCTGCCACCAAACACAGGGGTGCCACACATTTCCTCCTAAAGAGTAGGCTACTGCAGCAGCCATTTATTTAAATAATTTTATTATCCATCCATTTTCCAGACCACTCCATCCAATTCAACTCCTAAGGGCAATTCAGAAGGACCAATCAACCTTACATTCATGTCTCTGGATGGTGGCAGGACGCCTGAGTACCCAGGGAGAATGGATGCTAACACAGGTAAAACATGCTAACTCCACACAGAAAGGTCACTGCCTGAGACAAATTCGAACCAGCAACTTTTTTGCTGTGAGACTGTAGTGCTAATCACGTGACAAATATGCAGCCCTTTCATATTAATATTTATTTTAATAATTTAATTTCAGTTTAGAACAATACAAATACAAAATGGCTCTAGCTAAGACTGAACAGACTTAAATTTAAAATGTAATTTTAATTTTACTTTAACTTTTTACATGCTTTTTTCCACCCTCTTCATTAATCAATATAAAAACCAAGCCATTCATTGCTATTTTATGTTCACCTGGCCTCTCTGTCCATTGATGCATGTATTATATCAACCTTTCCATGCAGTCAAGTAATTAACAATTTTTTCAGGACAACCTAGGCAATAATAATAAGTGTTATAAAATTTTACTACGGTTCAATACTTATTTGAGTATGAGAAAAATGAAATAACAAAATAAAAATCAACAGAAATAAATAAGCGTTTTTTATTTTAAAACATGTTTTTCCCATGCCTTGGCTATCAGGAGAAAAAAAATCCCATCATTTTAACACATGGACAAGAAATTTTTACATTTTCTTAACTAAATTTTTCCCACACTTCCTCAGTGACTTGTGCTGCTCCTTGAAAGAGTTTGTTTCTGAAACAGTTTTCTGCATAAAGCTTGTCTACATTCTCATTTCCACATTCAAATATTGTTAGTAAATGTTTATTTACCTCTGTTTTGTCCATGGAACGCAAAAATTCCTATTATTTTCAATACTGGAAGATAAGTAGAAGATTGGGAGGCAGACACCCTTCCTACCTTTAAAATAAGCTGGATAAAAGCTGCATTATTAATGTTGTTGCAATGTTGAAATGTCTTTCCTGTCCTCTCCACCCTAGTCAAGCAGATGGCTGCCCTCCCTGAGCCGGGTTCTTCCAGAGGTTTTGTCTTTCTGTTAAAAGGGAGTTTTCCTTCCCACTGTTGCCTCATGCAGGCTCAGGATGGAGATCAGATCAAAGTCAAGATTCGATGCAATTATTTATTTTCCCTTAGCTAGACTATTTTTGATTAATTGGCTTAATAAGAAGTCTGTGAAGCACCCTGAGATGACATTGTCATGAAATGGCACTATACAAATAAAGTTTAATTGAAATTAATTGAACTATTACACCTCATGCTGATTTTGAAGTGCTTGGAGATGTTGCAATTATAAAAAAAAAACAAAGAAGAAGTAATCAGAAGAAGTTATTGGTCAAGAGAATTACCACAACTCATCATTAGCTGTGTCCAATTTGGGGTGTGCACACTTCGAAGTGTGAATTTTTCAGCCACACACGTTACACTGCCATGCCACGTGCTGTCCAAATTCGAAGGCCACTTCGAAGCCACCCTTCAAATGTGGACTTCGTTTCGGTCCAATTTAGCTTAAAATGAGGGCTACAAGCATTTAGTGGCCTTTTTTCTCCCAGAATTCCATGCACACAAGATAGAAAAGAACGAGCAGTAGTCAAGTGCCCGCGAGGACTTAATAACTGACAGTAAACCAGAACTGGCTCTATTTGTCACAACTATTTGCATTTTACTTTAGTCTAGTCATGTAGCACACATGATCACCTCAAGTTCCAATGTCGACTTGAACTTGAATGCTACATGAGAACCAAGTATGTTAAAGTATGTTATTTAAGAGTGGGGTACTCAGTTCTGGTCCTTAAGTACCACAAGTGTTGTGAGTTTCCCTGCTGCAACACACCCGACACACATCATCAGACTTAATTAGGAGACTTGTCTAGACTGAGCTTGACGTCAAAGTCGACACAAGTCTGCTAATTATCCATTAATTTGAGTCAGGTGTGACGCAGCAGGTAAATTCACAACACAGAGTTGCCAACCCCTGTTCTAGACGGGTAAGGTGGTTATGCAGCTGTTTCTGCTCTTCACAGAGAATAAAGGTATGTTCTTCCACATTGCTCACCAAAAGTCTCCACATGAAAAGTTGCTACATGTCTTGATAGTTGCTTTTCTTGGCAAGGGTTTGAAAGCCCTCTAAATATAGTGCCCAAGTTGTGAAGTAATTAGTAGATGCGCCACAGTGTTATCGTTGTACCAGAAAAATTCTGCATTGACAAACGTTTTGTGCTCTGAAATTAATTGTGTTCATTTTTTAACGCATAATTTTTTTCTGTAATGAAATTAATTGTTAAACACCCACACACGGTCATATATATATATCGGTTTCTGCAAATTCAACTACAGTCTGTTTTTGAAAAATATGGACAGAGCATTCGTAACATTTCTGAGGAGCTGAATTGATGCGGTTGGGCGGTTCCAACTGTCACCATCTTGGCAGTGTCATGTGGAAAATACAAAAGGGGCAAAGAGACAGAGCTTAAGGTAAGCTGTGAGGAAGCGGGTGAATGGATCAAGAGCTGCCTGTAGCTAAGAACAAACTGAGCTAACCCTGAGCATAGAGGAGCTAACTGGCAAATGTGTAGGTGGGCTAAATCTGTGGCACATTGTTAGCCAGTTACAATTTGTGGTTGTCTTGCTGCAGGTCTTTTGCAGTTTTTTTGAGGGTTTTTTTTTAATCACCTGCTTCCTCAGGAATTTGGTAGCAGCTGCTGATGGCTACCAATTTCTACCTTGTCCAAGTAGTGTAGCCACTATGCCTTGAACTTGAAATGTACGATATGCTTCCAACTGTATATCTAGAAACATTAAATGCCTTGGCCTTTTGTATTCCTTTCCTTCTTCATGCAAAGTAATTATCTCTCTTTGCTTGTGACAATTATCTTGACTTACTGTTCTTAACATACAAGCAACGTTGACTGGATGTAACAGGTATTATGAGACCACAGGGTACCTCTATTCAGGGGTTGAATAATTTTAAGGTAACAGTTGTCATTTAAAGTAACATTTTCTTGTTGGATTTGGAAAAGCCACTTATGATATTAGTTGGGTTGAGCTATTTAAATGGTTCTAGTTTGCCTTACATATTGCAAAAAGCTGGTAGTTTGTTCATGTTGTCAGTAAATCTTATTTGCAGTACGTGTTAAATGATTTTGACTGCAAAGGTATTTTAGGTGATTTGATGTGGTGTTCACCTTCATATTATGGACCAGCTTTTAGCTCAAATGTTTGATGGAATTAGGATTTTATGTGTGATAAAGTAGTGTTTGTGTATGTGTGTGTTTAATCACAACTTGTTCTGTATGTTAAACTCCTTAAACTTACCTGTTTGGATTTAAAGATGTCTGGCAGGTTTACCAAACTTTTTTTTTTTTTTAAAATAACTATTTGGGTTTGTCTTCCACTTTGTGTACACACAAATGTTTTCTGGCACATGTTAACTCAACTTTTTAAATAGGCACTTAAATTTTGCCTTACAAAATAAGAGGTCAGCCTACATTTAAAATAAATAAATACATAAAGCTAACTTTATTCACCAGATTTCAGGTTAGTATGAGTTTGGTTTTGTTCTTATCCATTAAAAAAAAAACTACTTTATTTTATTGTTGTTGGTGACATTACTTTTTTTTGTCATGTAGCTAGACTATGTTGTGCAGCGCTTTGGCCAATGGCAGATGTTTTTAATGTGCTCTATAAATAAATATGGAAAATTACTCCATATGATCGTGCTGTTGCTGTTTATAAATGAGGTCTGAACAAACTACTCAATTATCCAGCTTTGAAACATTGGATGAACACAAATAAGGCTTATGTGCTTACTGTACTTTCCATACCAACTAAGCCACAGCAAACATATGTATGTCTATATGGATAGAGATACATAAGGAGACTGTCATAAATGTTCACTAGAGGAGACAAGTATCAGTAATTCAACTCCAAGAGTGAGTGTGTGATCTCTGGCTGAAGGTTGACTGTCTGTCATCCCTCTGAGCCCCCTGTGGGCCTTTACCTCACAGCTGCCATATGCAGTTAGTAAGACACTGGCTTTTCCTTCTCCATCAATCCTCTTCCACATTTAAAACCTCCATCCACTCCCTTTTTTCCCCCTGTCTTTATAGTGATCAAGCCCAGCTGCTTCTTGGTTAATCTGCATCGCCCTGACCATTTCACCTGATCCCATGAGCACCCTTTCCACATGGTCTTTTGCCCTCCAGCTACACATTACTGAACATCTATGCACTCTTTCCTCTCACTACTTCTCCTCGTTATCAGGCTCTACATTTTTTAGCTTAACAAAAATGAGTATTTCATTGCAGTGCAGACTTGTCTGTGCAACAGTCTCCACTTTTT
This sequence comes from Pseudomugil gertrudae, assembly GCA_037177535.1. Lineage (NCBI taxonomy): Eukaryota > Metazoa > Chordata > Actinopteri > Atheriniformes > Pseudomugilidae > Pseudomugil > Pseudomugil gertrudae. The sequence goes on along the minus strand of JBAMHV010000004.1, from coordinate 23,301,434 downwards.
CACTTCCATCGGGCTCTTACTCTTCGTCTCTGGGATTGTGGCCCCTGCGGTGACATAATTTAATATTCGTGGTGTCATAGTAAAGAGGGAGAAGGCTGGGGTTGTCAGTGTGGTACGAGGGCCCACATTGATTTAGTGCTAACATCAAAGAGGGAGCATCTCTCCTTATTTTATTAGTGGGCTATGGTCAACCTGATTCAGTGACAGGGAGGTGGGGCAGTATGAGTCAAATAAACAGCTAGGAGGCAGAAATGTCAGTAGCAGCAGTATTTACTGAACACTCTCAGCCAAATCATGCCAGTACTGTTTTCGTCAAGAGATGATGAGGTAATTTGCATCTGTTGTTTTCATATTGCCACTTTTCCTTGTCTCTGTATAATCTAGTTTCTCCTGTCGGTGCTATAATTAACTGAGCTGAGCATAATGTCTGCACAGCAATGTGTAATGTATATGTATGATGGCTGTTAAGTGCTGCAGTCAGGGCCTTAATGAGAACAGGCATTTGTGGTTGGATTGCAGTGGGTTTCTTTTTGAGAATGCACTTTATGACACTTTGCTATATCATTATCAGAGAATATGTGTCTGACCCCGATCCTGCCTCTAAATCCTTTTGAAATCAATAATTTAATCTGGTAGGTTATATTTTAGCTTCGTACCGGTGTTCCGACGTGTGGCAGACATGTTCATTGGTATGTGCGTGATGTGTGCTCATGTGTGTGACTGTCAAGTTGTAACACAGCCAGCGTGGAACTAGGAGCAACAGAAGCCATGCTGGTGACAGAGTTTCACACTGAAGGTATCAACATCATTTCCCCCAGAGCGGTACAGATGCAAAGACGGACTGTCAGCTGAAAGAAATTGAGAAACAAAAATGGTTGAATTTTGAAAAGCTTTCTTAAATTCTCAAAGCTGTGCCCAATAAGTGTGCAATGCAATTTGTGAAGAAAATATCTAAATCTTCACTGCCTCTCAGTTCGATTCTTGTTGACTGTTTTAATGACTGTACATTTAGGGATGCAGGTTTATAGAAATGGATATTAAATTGCAAAATAACTGCACATAGCCTCTTTACCCTTGTTAATAAAGCAAGCATATGAAGCGGATCAATCTGTAATCCTAATTCAGTCTATTCAGATAGTCAATAGCTGTATTTTTGTTGTTTTGTCACAAAACTGAATCGTTTCTAAGCTAGTTTTAGTTTCTACCTCTGTACTTTATATATGTTACTGCCCATGCTGTGTATAGATGATAGCTTACATTGTTAACCAGTGCCAATTCTTTTCACCTGCAGTAGCATTTAAACCAGTTACTTACCGTTACGTAGCATTGCGTTTGCACCCTGGACAGGTCGCCAGTTCATCCCAGGGCTGTTCATTATGAATATCTCTACTGGAGTGTGTATTCAACTTGTAAAATCTAAAGTAAATTAGCTGCTAATTTTCGTCTTCTTTCCTACCGGACTCAACATGTAACAAGCTTGTAGGATGCTTTCGAAGTTTATCGTGCCAGCAGGCTTTGCTAATGAAATTTATTTAGGCCTGCCTCTCTACCAGTAGCATCAGTCTCCATGTTGTGTTCATGTGCAGAGTAGCTGTTCAACAGCAGAGTAGCCCAACACTGCTCCTGGAGGCAGCAATGCAGGTTCAATTTAGAAGATTTGACACTGCCTGAAAGATTTAATTCTCGCCATAAAGATGCTAACAGTATAGCTAACAGCCACCATGGCTGAGTCAATGCAGAGAGAAACACTAGTTCACTGTTATTAGCTTTAAAAGGGGGCTCTATTGTGCTATTTAGATTTCCCTGAGCTTTTTACAGTGTTATAGTACTAAATACTCATCATGCATGTTTGAGATTTCCCACATTGAGTTTCCATGGAGCTGTTTTTTACTTGGATATTTTAGTGATGTCTCTGGGGGGACCTACTTCACTGCTCTGTCATGGTCGGGGCACAAGAGTGGGGTGAGGACCGGATTGCAGGCAGGAGGCAGCAGGAATGCAGATAAAATAATTTATTTTCAGGATGAACAAAAAACTATGACTAAAGAAGACAGACCAACTACTAACTAAAGCTACGACCAAGACTACTAATGAACCCGCAAAGACAACTGAAAACCCAAGTACTTAAATAACTGAACTAAACAAGAACCAGGTGCACGTAATCAAACACAGGTGGAACTAAATAACATAACATGAAGCTAAACTGAAAACAGAAACACGGAAAACCAAAAACACATCACACCATATGTCCAAATCATGACATGCTCAGTGTAACATGTCACGCAAGAAATACAGTACTTCTTCAGCTAAAGTTATATTTGTTCTAATTACTGAAGGAAACAATGGCTAGATAGCAATAGATGGATGCCATTGGGAGCTAGCCACAGCTTTGTGACACACTTACATCAAAATCTGTAATAACTAATCAGAGTCTGTGACCACAGGGGGCGCTATTCTGCATTTTGACGCATAATATATGTTTTACAAGACAAGAGAGGCTTGAAAACACATAAAATGAATGAAAAGACTTATTATCCCTCAGTGCTGTAATCTGAGTTCATTATAGTAAGGATACAGTAAAGTCACACGTTCTGGTGGCAATCAGAAATGGTAACTTCTGTGATCCTGGCTATGTGTGACACATGTGAAACGAGTGATTAAATTGGATTTCAAATTATATATTTTTTAAATTGTCATATTGATTATTTCAAAAAGTGTTTTCAAGAAATTACTTTTAAGATGTTTATGAAGAAAAAGATTATCAAAGGCCCCCTGTGGTCACAGATTCTAATGGCTCTCAGATTTTGTTGTAACACCGGTATTTCACAAAACATTTGCTAATGGAACAAGACCCAGTTTGCTACCAGGCTCTAACTGGAAGGAGGGTCTCATTCTACAACAAAGGATTGTGTTTTTGATGCTGAGACACAAACTGGAAGTAATACCAAATACCAAGTAATACCAAGACATGTTTCTGATAAAATGTTTTATCATCTGAGATAAAATATATTCCTCCATTTTTTCTTAGCAAATTCTCAATATAATAACAAGGCTATTTATTTCTTTAAACTCAAAACAAATACTTTCACAACAAAATCTACTTCAGTTGTGTCATTATATTGGTGTCCAAACTATAAATGACTTGGTGGAGGATGTTGGCTGGGATTCAGACGTACAGTTGGTGATGGAATATGTGGCGTGTCATTAGATTCCCTGTGTATTTGTTTCAATGGTTGTGAAAAAATTGATCTCCTTTAAAAATAAATAAATAAAACATGCATGTGCATATCAAACGATGAGGCGCAGGTATTGTGTTTTAGGCTGGGAGCGCTGCAATTCATTACAAATGTTCATAGCTTAGTCTGTGTGTGTGTGTTTAGAAAGGTTGGGGGGGGGGCTCATGTGATAAGATGAAACCTGCCTGGGTATGAGGGAACTCATTAGACTCCTGTCGTCTCAACTCCCTGCAGGAAAAATACCTGGCATCTGGGAGTTTATATTCCCTCTTCTTTACAACTCTTTCGCTCTTTATTGCTTCCACAAAATCTGAGAGCAATCACCAATCAATCTTGTACACTCACCTGGCCCTCGCTCTTCTGTTAACCACCTCCTGCCTTCTCCTGGTTTTGTACTGGGCATGCTCAGCTTTCTCTCCAGCCACTTTCATATGCATCTTGTTCTTTTGCTTCATTCTATCCTCATAAACGTCATCAGGCTTATCACCTCTCTGTCATCTATCCATTTTTCCTATTGGACTAACTACACCAGAGTCATCTGTCACTCTTTTGGTCTGTCTCTTTCCTTACACACTTACAGTCTGGCATCTTTTTCCCCCCTTAAACTCTCATGTGATTGCCTGTCACTGCTGATTGTATAACTTTGACATCTCTCTTCCCCCCTGCTTTCCTCTCACACACCCCCTGTACCTGTAATTTTCATTTTGTCACCATGGAGATCGAGGTTTAGAACAGGTGAAAGACATACAGTACATGACAATTCATGTCACATACAGTGAGGAAAGGAGAAAAATAATGAAAAACCAAGAGACCTCCATCTGAAGCACTAGTCTTTCCTTTTTTCCGTTTTTTTTTCTTATTCTAAGAATTGCACTTAGTGGAGTACACATAGGAGGTATTGACTTACTTAGGAGATATTTTGGGAGCTAGGTTCTCATTTTTAAGGTTTAAAAAAAAAAAAAAATGCAGGAGTACCATTAGCAAAGCCCCAAAAATGCACCACTTGTTTTGCCTTAATGGCATGCAAGTGTGTTGTGAACATTTTTCTCTTTATGTTGTGGTTTTTTTGTTTATTTTGAATGTAGTTTGAAATCACATCTAGAAATGTTACACCTGTCTGCAGCCTTTGATGTAGTGAACTGTAATATTATGTCATCAAGACAAGTCAGAATAAATATATCTAATTTCAACTACTACTAATAAAGTGGAAAAAAAGTTTAGCAAGTTTAAATTGTGCGCCATCCTGCAGCGAGGCGAGATCATGAGCTATGGCTCTGTTCAGGATATGACGTCACGAGTAGACATTCCCCTTAGCTGTTCGATGTAAACAAATTGTAGTCGGAGCTTAAATATCATTGTGTTTGCGCTGATTTGTTGCAAAATGCTGAAGCGTTGCATAGCTGCAGGATGTTCAAACTGGAAAAGCAGGCAACCGATGTCCAGCTCTAACTCGTTACTGTCCAACCATTCCTCTTCAGACCCACTCGTGTCACCTTTGTTAGCATCAGCCCCCCCATCAACCTCACTGAATGTACCCTCGTCCTCCAAAACTATTCATAGATTCAATTCAATTCAATTCATTCTTTATTAAGAACACAGGAAAATCTGGTTCATATTTACTAATTTAAAAAGGAAAAAGTA
>JBAMHV010000004.1:23274090-23289033 GCA_037177535.1 Pseudomugil gertrudae | reverse complement strand
ATAAATCAGAAACTTTCCGTAGAAATCCACTTACGCTGCTTTTTGTGCATAAGCAAGCTTTATAAATGAGCACCCAGGTTCTGAGTAAATCAACATCAGGGGCGGAGTTTAGCTCATGGTAAGTTGAACTCGCTTTCTGGAACAGGCCCCTGTTGGTATAGTCAAAGAATCTCCTGTGAAAACGTTTTGCTTGGTATATGATCAATTGCATTAACTGTTTTACATGTTTTTTTTTGTTTGTTTTTTTTTGTGCACATGTTAATATTGTGCTCACGACACATTTGCAATACTTAAGTTGTCACTGTCCTCACAAAAGTGTTTGATTTTCTTTTATTCTTTTTTTCATAATAATTAACCATTATTTTATCTTTGCTACAACATATCCTTATATTTTTGTTGTATTTTTCTGTACTTAATTTAGTCTGTACTTTTCTTTTATGCCTTTCCCTTTTCTTCAATCTCTTACATTATTTTCTCATTAAAATCCCTCTCTCTGATCATTTTAGGAATCCAATAGTGTTAATTAAATGATGACTGTATAACTGCACTAATAGCATGGGCACAGTCCATTTCTTCCTTTCCAAAAGGAAAAAATGAGCCAGTCTGGATAATCAGAGTTTGGTACATAGCGGTAGCTTCACTGAGCATACAAAGTTGCAGCCTAGCAGGTGTGAAGGAGGACTTTTAACTACGTAAATAAGTAAATATTACCGTTGGAGTGACAAACTCACTTAACTACATTGAGCAGTAGAGTCAGAAGCAACATTATTATCAACAATAAGTTTTTTCACATCATATTTACTTGACAAGCATCTGGAAAGTTTCAGAAAGTAAATGTCTTTATGTCAATAAGCACAAGCGGACCTGTAAAATTGCCTCTGTACTTGCATTCTGAAGAAGCACTGCTCTGAGGCCCATTTGAAACAATTAAGACTGAAACAATAGAGATGAAAGGGAATACTATTCAATGTGACTTGAGCCTTGAAAACAGAGTAGTGCAGCCTGCCAATATTCAAAGACTCACAACTCCTCAGGGACACATATGTGGAAGTTGAGAAGGGCTTATGAGTTTCAGTTTTAAACAAATATGCTCTGATGTACAGGAGTGACAGTCAGTCACACTTATTTTGATTCCTTGTTGAAAAGGCATCAAAGAGCCTTCTTTGCTTTGCCACAGCAAAAAATATGGTATGATGGAAAAGAAAAGCAGATGGTTGTGATCAGCTGCCTTACATTTCATTGATTACTGTAGCATTGTGGCTGGATCCTCCCACAAATGCTTCATGTTTCGAGAGTGGAGCCATAGCTTTCCTTCACGTCTTTGTCAGTGTGAGCTTCTAAACTAGTTGGCGCCACTTTAACAACGTATGGACCTATTTCACACAACTGTTTTAAGTCATTGTCAAACATAAAATAAGAAATAAAACATAATTTTAACAATATGTCAGAGTGTCAGCCATTTGTTATGGAGACAAATACTGAATCAGCTTTATTTGCACATTCAAAAGTGAGTACCACAGTATAATATAGGCATACACGCTGACAAATACAATTTTCATATAACAAAGATGATGACTTGGAAGATTATGTTTGTAATCGTAAGGAAGTGCTCATATGTATGTTGTGAAATGTGGCAACACTGACCAGGTAAAGGTGGCAGACATTTTTTCCTGAGTAATTTAACATGTTAGGGGGAATGTAAAATGACATTTACCAACATGTCGTTTTAGAAAAGGTGTGAAAAAGGGTTGAATGCTCATCACTGAAAAAGTCAAATGTTTTTCTTTCAGCAAAAAATAAAAAGTGACAATGGCCAGCCATCTCACCACATTTGTTCTTGATGCCCACAGGCCCATTTTTTTTTAACCCCAAAATACTGTTTTAGCTGCCAGTGTAAAAGAGGACTGATTGCATGTGGAGTGAGAATAAACAGGCCCATCTTGACATGACAGCAGGAGGTGACACTGACTGAAAGCGAACTGGCAATCCCAATTGATGCACTGATTGATTTATTTGGTCTTTTTTTATTATCAAGAACATCAACAATGCCTTTCATGGTAGAGTTGTGTGTGGTACATTTAGTCAGCCTGTCTGTCTTTGGAAAGTGGCCTACACTCAATTGGGCAACATTAACCCCTTCTCTCCTCATGTCCATCGAATCAGCATGTGCACAAACCTTACATTTTTGTTTCAAACATTTTCTCACATATTTATAACTTAGTGAAAAAGAGACTAGCAAGGGGATCACAAACTCTGGTCCTCTCGGGCCACTGTCCTGCAAGTTTTTTACCCGCCCCAACAGGTTTAAATGAAATAGATCAAGTTTGATGTCAAGTTCTACACAATGACTTATTAATTTGGGTGTTTTGTGTTGAAGCAGGGGCACAGCATTTACAACAAGACAAAGATATTAAGAAAAAAACAGGAAAACAACAACAACAAAAACTTTGTGATGGAGTCTCCCTGTCCACTCAGGATTTGGTCTTTGCTTTGTGCATGCAACCCCTTTTTCTTCATCAAGCCATGATCTTCATCTCTCACTGGAACATTTCACAGTTGGGAGGAGACCCTGCCCCATGCTGTGCAATTCATGCATCTCGGGTTTTTGTTTATGAATGAGAGATGAAGCAGCAGGAGATCAACAGGCATACTGGTGCAGTATCAGCAGTGGTACAGACTCTGCATCACCCTGTCGCTGTCAGAGAATCAGTCAGCCTATGTTCCTACTCGCATCTATGATGATGAGCTGTGGAGAGTGTCATAAAGATGGGGACTGTGAATACAAGTGGTTTAAATGATTTTCCTCTGCAAGGTGGCTCAGATCTCCCTGAAGGCCTGTTTCCATCATGAATCCATGACCTATTGTGTGCGTTTCCATCTGCAAAAATTGCAAGGTTCTCACAAATCAGACCAATCGTCTTTTTTTGGAACCATTCAGTTGTGGCCCAAATCTGACCACAAAAGGGTGGCTCTTTATGCACTGTCCGTTGATTGGTCTGCCAAATCATCACCTCATTGTGTGACTTGGCACAAAGCAGCAGCAGAATAATGCATAGCAGTAAAAAATGTACTGTGGCTCTTGTCTTAAATAAACCTCATGCAAAGAGGAAAGAACAACGTGCTCCATGTCCTCTATTCATGTCTTTTGTTTCTGTGTTATATGCTTAGTTACAGTCTCAGTAACGCCATGCATTATGACATCCCAGTATATGACAGATCTATTGCTTCCCAGCCTACATGGAAAGATGTTTGGATCTTTGAATGACAAATGCATTTTTTTAGATTGTTATAAAAATTAATGTCCTGCTATTGGAGTGGCTTCCTGAACACAGAGCATGTTTTAGTTCAGAAAGCATTTTATTGTATTGTTTTTAGGCTTGATTTTAACTCTAATGAAGCTGATAATGTATATCTTCTTTCCATCTCTGTCATACATTAGCAATCATAGTAACCTTAATATACAGAAAACAGAATCTTGAGTGGAATCCAGTAATGCACTGTATACTAAGGTCTGTTGAATAATAATAACTTTGTGCTCATGTTACTGGTCAATGGTGTTCTGAAACGTGTCTGTGGCCAACAAGCAATTATATTCATAGTTTGTTTATCTGAACATCTTTTAACTTATTCATCAGTAAGAATAATTCAATATAATTGTAAAAACCCTGTCTTTGTTTTAAAGAGGTCAGGTGTGCTACATATTTGACACTGGAACAGAGAGAGCCTTTCATCTTTAAAGATGTAGGAGAAGAGCCATGTTCATGGTCATAACTCATTGAGACCATCCCTCTCCTTTTGAAGGGAAATTAACCAGAGTTAAAAGGCCTTTGTCAAGCCAGACAATCAAAGAATTAATGGCAGCTCAGTGAATATTTTAATATCTACAAAGAAACTGGATCTGCCATCTGTTTCACTTTACAAGATAGCAAATAATGACCATGATAATCTATATTTCAAAAAGAGGTTGAATTTAGTTCTGACGGGATGATTTTCACAGCTTCAGCATGGCTGAGCATATGAGAAGATTTAAAGCAGCGCTTTGGAAATGAAAAAAGGAAAGTATAAACAAAGATAAATCATGTGATGTTTGAAGGATGACAGAAAAGAGGCAGACAAAACATTAAAAAGTTTGTCCTCATCCTGTTGTAGCTCAAAATAAATCTACTCATAAGATTTCATATGTCTTCCATTCTTCATTCATTCAAGCTCTTCTCTATCTCCTCTCAGCGCTCCAGCACCTTCTTAAAATGTCTGTCAATATTGACTTTATTTATTTAATTGACATCGTTTGTGCTGACATTGGGACCTTGCATAAACAATGACGCAACGCTTTGGAAACTCTTCGTGATGAACGGAAGCAGGGAGGGGAATAGAAGAGGGAGCACTCATTTCTTACGTCTGCCCTCCTCCCTTGTCAGTCCACTGGGAGGAGAAGCTTAAGTACTTTGGAGCTGGAGTGTCTGTCTTTCACACATCAAACGATTTGTTTTATCCGGTTCATATTCTCCCCTTTAGACTCTGCACAGCCTGATAGGGCTTTGATGATGAAACGTGGAGGACATCCGTGCATTATATCTGAATCGGCATGCACAAAAGGTGCTTGTGAGCGCACATGTTTGTGTTTGTCTCCTTCACTATGCCAGTGTAATTCAGACAAAGTCCTGCTCAGACAGCGTTGGGAACAGCTTGCCACAGATTCACCACCCATTCTCCTGCAGGGACGATGTCCTTGTTCACTGTTCAGCATAAGCCAACAGAAAATGTGTATTGCCAAAAATGAATAAAACTTTTCAGCAAGCTGGTCAAAATTTTTTTTTTGTATTTTTAAAAATGAAACCCTTGTTGACCTCATAAATTAAATTGCTGGACTACAAATAAAGTGCATTTTTAGCGTTATAAGTGGTTTTCACTGCACTAAAAGCCTTTCTGCTGAGATAATTAACTGATGTCCTGAGGTGTTGCATATCGAAAGACACAAAATATGTTTTTTTCACTTAGAAAACATTTTTTTAGTTAAAATAAAACACATCTCAAATATTTAAGAATAGGGTTATATAATGTAAATAAGACTGTATGAAATAATCATATATACATAATTAAAATGAGCATCTGCAATGAACAAATCTCTATATGATCTCGTCTGAGGGGGCAATTGATGGAAAGTCCTCCAGCTCCAACTTTGCATCTTTAACCACAGGGCTACCGTGCCACTTAAATATGTTCTGAAATAAGACAGGGGTGTCAAACATGCAGCCCCAGGGCAATACCCATCCATTAAATGTTCTAATTTGCTTTGCAGGATTAATGTAAATGTGAATAAGACATTGAATACATTAACTGCATTTATCCTAAAAAATGCAATTTCGTATTTGTCTATTTAAGGTTGCAGCCCTTTTCATATTAATATAAAATGTTTTTGAGACAGGGAAACAACTTGTTTTACCCCTATACCTCTTTTTACTTAAGAAATATCACTTGAGTTTGTCTCATGAAGTGTGTTTATTTAGATTTAGAAATGTATAGATATATTTAACATGACATAGCTCTTAAAAAGTTTTTATGGACTATGTTGTTGCACGTATGTTTATGAATATTTATGTTTTGAATGATTGTGGTCCTGTTTGTAATTATTGTTGATTCGGTACTGTATTGCAATTTTCTGTGCAAGCAGACAATCAACTATCCTCTTAATCACCATGCTAAATGTTGTAATTTTCCAATTGAGATACCTGGTATTATTATATGTTTTGTGATTTTATATTATGATTAGTAATATATGTGTATAAACTGAGTCAAACCATTGTTGAGCTGCACTTATATTTAAAATTAGGTTCATATTCTATTTTCGTAAAGCATATTTAATTGAATGTTATCAAACTGATCGTTTACGTTGCACATGAGAAAATGTGGAACTTTTATTGTGTGGAGTTCTGTTTTGTTGTTCCGGTCCTCTTAAGATCAAACTGCTCTGTATGTGGCCCCTTAACTAAGATGTGTTTGACAACTCTGTTTTTAAAATCTCAAGGAAATGAGGAAATTACCTACATTAATGTATCTGGGAACATCTTAAACCTTTATAAAATCCTGGAATCTTACTTCAATTTTGTAGGAATAAAAAAATCTGATTACTGGTGTGCATTCATGCTCTGTGTGATGACAAATCAGATGGACTCCACATTGAATGAGCAGTGTGGTGGTGGAAGGTGGCAGGAGGAGCACCAAAGTTGTAAACCCATAGGTTTTGGTTGGGAAAAAAAAGAAAAAAAACAGCATGCTGGCTATTTAGAACCATTTTGAAATTACGATGCTCTGCAATCACAGCAATGCAGCAAGATATACTTGTGCCAGCCACCATTAAATCTCTGCAGTCACCTACGGTACAAGCGCAAGGAGCAATCCGGCAGCTGTTTTGTGTGTGTAGTGCAGTCTTCCCATTACTGCTTGTGCCCATTGCCTTGTATTTTCTGACAGCTGCGTTTTCATGGACAAATGTTTCGTCATTCCAAATGAAGTTAATATGATCTGAGATTCCAGCTGATGTGTTTACATGGACGCTGGATAAAGGGATCTAATCAGTTGTATTTATATGATGGACAGATTTAATACAATCCTTTTTTTTCCTCCTGTGCAATGCCTGTTTGGAAGATTTTTTTATTTATTTATTTTTAATCATTTGACCACTTGTAAACATTAACTCGTGTCATGTAACCTACACATGCTTCAAGCATGTGCAGTAACAACATGCACCACAAAAATATTCAGAATGTCGGGTGAGTGTAGGCATGATAATTTTACATGACGTCAAGTTTATATGAAGCATTTTTACTCTGATTTGATCTGCAGTTGGATCAAAGGGCTTCATGTAAAAGCTGCTATTGTCAGTCCAGATGCCCGTGCTGCTGCCTGCGTTATCCACGAGTACTGATAAAAGGTATCTGTTTTTCAGAGTTATTCTGTTTTTCATTTGACATCACAACATTAATGTAAGCTTCTACTTCTGACAGGTTTGCTCACACAAAGGGTGTTAAAAGTAGATTCTATCAAGGGTGACATGGAATTTAAAAAAATCATATTACATATTGCACTGCTGACAAGAAGATAAAATGGAACAAGTAAATAGACAATTTACAATGTATAATTGGACAAAAAAAGTCAAAACAAAATTTTCTATTAAATGTTTTTACCCTACTGAAGTTCAATTATTTTTGTTTCAATTACTAGTCAGACTAATAAAAAAATAAAACAATAAAAAATAATTAAGGTACTGGGTAAACTTACTAAGCTCCCCAAATAAAAATGAAAAGTTCTAGACTGAATTATTGTTATAAATATTATTCAGTTATTAAATTCCAATTCCACAAGCTGGGGTTTGTGCAATTATGCAATTAAATGACAGGTTATCTGAGACCTCCCATCAAGCATATAATATCCCTGTACTTGATACAATAAGCATGGAGAAAGAAAGTCTGTATACGTGCACAACTATTTCTTTTTCATTAATGGCAGGTAGGTTGTATCTATAATTTTGCTTCCCACAGTTCATCTTTGACGGATCAGTGTTATCAGCTGGGACTGAATGACAGGCAATCTGTGAGTGGGAAAAAATGAGCAAAACCATGTTAGCTTTGCTAATGACAGCAATGAGTCTGAAATGATTTGTTAACTCTGCCTTTTGTTTGACAGGCTGCAGATTAACAGAAAAATCTGTAACATTACCAGCAAACCAATGTCAGGCACCATTCACAAGACAAATTACCTGCATCCAAAACAGCAGTTGTGTGTTTCTCTTTCTTTTTTAAGTGAAAAAGCATGATATGGAGTTGGCAGTGATTGTAAATTGTGTGTGTTTGTTATTACTTTTATTTTCAAGAAAGATTTTACCTTTAAAAAAATATTTATCTGCTGAACAGATCAATTTTATGAACCCAATGCTTTTACTATCTCCTGACTGAACTACATACACATTTGTATTCATGTACTTATTAGCATGAAAAACACTACACTTTAAACACACTTTTTTATTCTACTCATGGTGTAAACCACACCAATGGCTATCATTGGGTAAAACAAAGGTGCAATTAGGCCGGGGTGCAGCAACACACTGCATGTTGAACAATCCTTGCTTACTTGCTCGACTACTAAAGTTTTGAGACTCAGAGACAGACTATAGCTGATGTATTTTATCTTCTGGTTGGTTTCTGGCAAGAATAGTGCCAATGGTAGAAAGCGAAAGGAGTTAATCAATGTTCGGTTCTTACCTACCAGGCCGGACCCACCAGAGTATGTTAAAGACAGAAATTATCCAATCATCTCTTGATCCAGTGATTATACCACTTCTTCCAGCACAAATGTATGTATGTTTGTCTCAAGTAAACAAGTAGGTTTTTGGTAAAAGAAAAGAAAGCAGCATAAAAAGGGTCTGTCAGCTGCTGTATCTGCATGCAACCAGTACCACAAACAAAATGAACTGATCTCACAGTTTATGTTTTACAGTTTATAGGGAAAGAAACTAAAAACAGATCACTACATGATTAAATAGCTGGTGTAAGCATGGTGCATATTTTGCTTGTTGAACAAGTTGTGTTGTTTTTTGGGATGATTTTGACAAGCTGTTCTGGTGGCATTATATTTACTATCAACTATGATTAATTTGACCAAACTGCCTTGTTATGTTGGTGAAGTGAGCAGAATATATTCTACTGATTTGCTCTGTTCGTTATTTTGGTGTGATTGTTTATCCCTATAATGTAATTATGCCTTGTTTCTAGTTAATTGGACTAACAGACCCTCAAGGGATTCCAGATTGTTTCTTTTTAGCATGTTAATGTTCATTACCTAAATGGTTTCTGTATTTAATGCACTTAAAATGCAATTTTAGCATTAATGTACGCATTTGACCAGAGACCGGGAGACAATTAGCATCCCAATTAAAATCACAGTTAACCTGAATTACAGATGCAGCTAAGGTTAACAATAAAAATTGTAAGGTCCATGATTGCCTCCTCAACTCTTTGCATTTTATGGTTCCTTCTGTTAAATAGTACAGCATCATGCTCATCATGACAAGTATAGATTTACTTTACTTCCTGAAGTACAGTAGATACAGTCATCCTCTAATTTATTCTCACCTTCTATTAAAAAAAGCCCCAATTTACAATAGTCACTTACATCATTGAAGATTAAAAAGTGATTATTAAAATTAGGACATTTATAATTTAGTGAAATAGGACATTGCTTTTGAATAAACTCAGTTGAAAAAAGATTAAAATAATATATCCCAGACTCATTTAAGCATTTTGCTCATTAGCAATGGGCCAAAATAGACACCAACAGGTGAAGATTGAGAGTTACAGAAAACACTTGATTGCAGCGATTGCCTAAAAAAGGTTGTTAAAAAAAGTGACAAACTATATTAGTTTATGATATTTGCTTTCTATTGAACCACACTTTAAAAAAACAATATCATGATTTTCATAACAAACTTTAAACTAGCGTTATATGCTTTATTTTTTTCCCCCAGACTTCAAACACTGTGGCTTACATGCCGATACGGCTTTTACGACCTTCACCCTGGGGTGTGGTGGGCAGTAATTTTGTCTAGAAGTCTTACCTGAGCAGTTAGTTTTCTGTCTTGTTGGGGTGGAATTCTTTGTTACACAACATGGTGGATATTGGTGTTACAGCATTGGTTTAGACTTGCCCCTAACCTAAAAACACAATCAATCCAGAGCTTTCTCTTGGGAATGGTTTTTAATCCAACTGAGGAAATGGCGGCTCATGTCTGGCACTGGAAATACCAGCTCATATGTCTCAAAGCTATCACTGTGTAAGACACTACATCATGGCCATGAGTCAGACTCTAACTAAACCTGCATGGCCTAAAGCAACTACATGTGTCACAGCAGCGGGCTGGAAATATCACAGCGTTATACCCTTGCCACTGCTGTACTTTGGCATGACAAAGAACCGGCATTCTGGACGTGAACAAAATCACAAAGCATCTGAACCCAGTCACATCATGGTATTACATTTCCTCACCTCTGCATTCCCCTCTCGACTACATTCTTCCATCCCTGTTTCTGTCAAAAGCCCATGATCAAATGCACTTGCTTAGATTTATATAGTTCCATTGTGCCTCTGCTGTGTTCCCAATTTTACCCCTTTTCCACCCCCATCCTTTTTTCTGTTGCTTTTCCTTACATTTCTCTCCCACCATGCATCTCTCACTCACCACAGGTCATCAGGTGAAATGCATTTTCTCTACAAGATGCAGTGATATTCAGACTTCTCAGCTGTTTGAGAATGACATTTGGCAGGAAACTAAGGCATAGCAAGCACACTGGCTTCCCCTCCCAGTCATTTTTTTGATTGATTTAGCTACCTCTGTGGCATACATCGTGTGATAGATGGTCAAGCTGAAACCCCTCAGCATCTCACCTGTCACTGTAGCAGCATTAAAAACACTATTTCATCAGTTTGCCAATGACTTGCATGCGAGTAAAAACAAACACAAAAAACTATAACAAGTAGGGTTTTAAATATTCAGTGAAATAACAGGTTTTTTTTTAAAGTTTCTTCCATTTAATTGTAAGAATGGTTGTACATACAACATCCCCATATTTATTTAATATTGGATAAAAGTAATTTTTAAAAAATTTATATCTGCAAATAATTTATTTTATTTTCATGATTGTTGTACAGACATTATCATAGGACATGAATATTGCATGAAGGAAATTTATGTTCAGTGGAGGATATTCTCCAATCTGCATTCTAATCAGAAAAAAGTGTTTTAAAATCAGAGGCACTCTCAGCCGTGATGTTAAATGACGTATATTTCTTTTTCAATTTAATATGTAATGACTAGAGAAGGATTTGTTTGTTTTTATTCCTTTTGATGACTTTAGTTTTTTTTCTAAACTTCATACAAACCTGTATTCACCAAGATTTTCTTTGCTTTCAAGTTGTCTGTTGTCAAATATCAAGAAAACACCTTGAACATGTAATCCTTATTAAAAATTCAGATATTTCTATTTCTTAAATCGCTGTCTCTCGGGGTGCTGCTTTTGACGTTTTCTATTATTTCATCATATTTATTAGTTCATTCACTGAATGTTGATGATAGATCCAAATTATATGAACATGACTTTACATCTGCACTTTGATAAATACTTAAATGTGTCTAAATCAAACTAAATTAGCTCAATCATTTGCTATATTAAATAACACAAGAATCTATTCCATTCTCTCCTTACTGTGTTTATCAATCGAACCAATACATTTTGAAATAAAAACTAAATATTGTTTGGTTATCATCTTCTCTTGATATACATTCTCATTGAGCCTGGGTTATATTCACAACCACTATTCACAAACTCAAAACTAAATTAATGTTGTTAATGGAATGCTAAAAAAACTGAAATATAACTTTTTAAAAACATTTTTCACAAACAATTTTAGGACACTGAAAATGACTGAAATATCTGACATATTTTCTATAAAAAATGTTTCAATATCCACTCCAGACATTTTCCATAATGACTTGTGTATCAGAGTTTTTTAAACCCTTTTTTAGGCATCTGATTAGAAATTAGTCAGAACGTCACAAGGTCTTCTAGAATATTTTTATAGTCATAGTAAAGAGAATGCTTGTGAGAAAAACTGCCCTTTCCAAAAATTCCAAAAACATTGCAAACTCAAATACTTTAATATTTTGTTGGGCTTGTGTTACAGCACATGTGGTATTGATTCCATTAGCTCCCACAGTCTCACATTTATTTCCTCCCAAAATAACATTCAGCTTTTGAGAAGCTCTTGGATTGATGAATGATAAGAGAGTCAAAGTTTTCTCCCACATATTCCAAAGGTTGTCAATGGGGTTCAGGTATAGACTGTTGTTGTCAGCCGATGCAAATTATGTTTCATGCTCCCTGAACCACACTATCACAATCTGAACCCAAAAAATTCTGGCTTTACTACCTTGGAATATGGTTGTACCATCAGGAAAGATTAACATGTTAATTTAGTATTTTCAGGTAATCAGCTGACCACAATCTTTGGGCACATAGTGTTGCTGAACCTAGACCTGAACCTAACCTGATCACTTGCAGCAACCACATACTGTCTTCATCAGCTTGTACCGTAAACATTAAGCATGATGGCTGCATCTTCTCATCTCCCTCTCCTATTAACCTGATGCTTCCGAGTCCAATCTTTATGCTCCCCAGCAAATTGAAGACATTTCCTTTTGATTACTGGTTTTGAGGTGGCACAGCTGTTTAGCCCTAGTGCCTCGAGTTTCTTCCACATGGTGCATGTGGGAATTAACGTTTTCCTTGTTTTATGATATGAATTCAATAGCCAAGTGACCATATTTATTCAAATTCTTTCTGACCACGTTTCTTCCTTGAACATAAATGCAGTTCCTTCAGTTTTTAGTTTTTAATAATGCATTTAACATTTCATCATTTCATTTTTAGTATTTTCAAAATTTTTCATGCATGGTATGATGGGTGTCCGTGCACCTCATACTTAAAGACCTATTAGGGTTTGCAACATCCATTCATCCATCAGTTTTCTATCGCTTATCTGGGGTCGGGTCGCAGGGGCAGCAGCCTAGGGAGGGAAGCATAGACTTCCCTCTCCCCAGCCACATTCACCAGCTCATCTGGGGAGGGGGGAGGGGCGGGGGGGTAGTAAATTTCATCAATGTTTAGTGTACTTTATTGTATGTGTCTTTGAGTTGTACAAAATCAAATTTTGTAACTGGGGAAAAAATTATTAAATGTTTGTTTTTAATTAAGATTTTTCAACAAAATAATGAGCAGAAATAACATTTCCTCAAATAACTTACAAATGACAAACCAGGCTAATTTTATGACACGCCCAAATCATAACATTTCAATTCCAAGAAAAGAAAACAGTAAAACAATGAAAATAGCATCTCAGTTACCTTACAAGTAATTTTCGTCCTGTACTGATGATTCAGACACTTCTTTGGGGTTAAATGCTTAAAGTTCAGCATGTTATTCCGCTAATACCTAAAACTTGAACAGTTGTACACATGTATTCAAAATTTTAGAGAAAGACTAATTAAGTTGACCTAAACAGGATTTTTGTACATTTTGAGTTCATTCTTCCGACATTGATCAACAAGCCTCATATCTCCAAAGTTTTTTGAATAGTACACACACACACACACACACACATTAGGATTTGTTTGCATTGATATTGTATATTTATGGTAAATGGACTTGTACTCGTATAGCAGTTTTTCAGTCATCTTGACCACTACAAAACGTCCTAAACGTGTGCATGGCACATTCACCCATTCATACACATAAATACTACAATTGGCATATCAAGGGGCAACTTGGGGTTCAGTGTCTTGGCCAAGGTCGCTACAGCATGTATAGCAGAAGAATGGAACTGATCTCCCAACCTTCTAGTTAAAAAACTGCTCTTTCTCTTGAGCTACAGCTTTCATGTAGTAGTACATTAAAATATTACATATGTACATAATTATTGTATGTACTTTTTTTCATAAATAAAATGAAATAATCTAGCATAGGTCTCATTGCTTCTAGAAACAGAAAAAACCTAAAGCCACTTATACTTGCTGTAAAGTGATACATATTTCTCCACTTTACCCATAATAGTGGGTCCTCCTTGTTTTCAGATGGTAAGTAAACTTTATATAGCGCTTTTCACAGGTGAAGGTCACAAAGTGCTTTACAGGAAGACAGATTAAAATAATAAGAAATAGTACATAAGAAAAATACATTGTACACATAGTACATTACTAATGATAAATGTGTCAAGGACAGAAAATTTGAAACTGACAAGTGTGTTTCATGTGCATGTTTAGCTCTGCACTTTTCCTATAGAAACAAGAAGCCAGACATTCTTTTTCTCTTAAGCACACAGTGTGGTTAAATAACAGCAATATCTTGAAAGGTGTGTCCAGAGTCAGATGCTGACACAAACACATACTCATTTCACTTACCCAGTCATTTTGCAAGAACACACCATGCATAAGCACACGCCACTGCAAAAACCTACTTACTGGCTCATCAGCTGTTTAGTCCCTCATTTGATTTCTTAATGACAGTGTCCTGCTGCAAGAGGGCATGTCTGGCCAC
This sequence comes from Pseudomugil gertrudae, assembly GCA_037177535.1. Classification (NCBI taxonomy): domain Eukaryota; kingdom Metazoa; phylum Chordata; class Actinopteri; order Atheriniformes; family Pseudomugilidae; genus Pseudomugil; species Pseudomugil gertrudae. Next base: position 23,274,892 of record JBAMHV010000004.1, on the reverse strand, counting down.
ATGGTGAGATTAAGTGCACATTCCTTTGTATTATGTTGGCTTTTTTGGACCACACCAACAAATTTTCAAGCAGCACACATAACACAAAAATTGGCACTTTGAGTATCAAGAGACAAAGGGACAGCATATCCTTACATCCATTTTCCACCGCTTATCTGATGTTGGGTCACAGGGGCAGCAGGCTAAGGAGGAAAGCACAGACTTCCCTCTCCCAGCCATATTCACCAGCTCATCTGGGGGGATCCCGAGGCGCTCCCAGGCCACCTACAAGATGTAATGGGTCCAGAATGTCCTGGGTCATGCCCGGAACACCTCACCAGGGAGTCATCCAGGCAGCATCCTAGCCAGATGCCAGAGCCACCTTATTTGGCTCCTCTCGATGTAGAGGAACAGTGGCTCTACTCCGAGTCCCTCCCGGATGGGTGAGCTTCTCACCCTAGCTCTAAGGGAGACACCGGCCACCCTTCAGAGGAAGCTCATTTCGGCCGCCTGTACGACCCACAGCTCGTAACCGTAGGTGAGGGTGGGAACATAGAGTGACCGGTAAATAGAGAGTCTCGCCTTCTGGCTCAGCTCCCTCTTCACCATGACAGACCAGTGCAGCGTCCGCATCACTGCAGACGCTGCACCGATCCACCTGTCAATCTCACGCTCCAATCCCCCCCACTTGTGAACAAGACCCCGATATACTTAAACTCCTCCACTTGGGGCAGGATCCTATCCCTCACTCTTAGAGGGCACTCCACCCTTTTCCGGTTGAGAACCATGGTCTCAGATTTGGAGGTGCTGATTCTCATCCCAG
>JBAMHV010000004.1:23226682-23251957 GCA_037177535.1 Pseudomugil gertrudae | reverse complement strand
TGTCATTAGCTGCACTGTTAATTTCCAGCCCAGCTAAATACTGGAGCTATCTTGCTATCTCATTTCTACATCACTCAAATGTATGGAAGGAAAGATGACAACAGACCCCAGGTTAAAAAAAAGTGAAGTTCTCCTTTAATGTAGAAGACAGTTGCACAGACAAATGGACAGTTTCATCCGTCTCCTGTGTTGGTCTGTGTTCAAGAGTCTCAGCTATCTGTCTTTCAATACAGAAACCAATTCCATCAGAAATTGTGGGGCTGTGTTGAGTTGTATAGTTAACACATAATCAGTATAAAATCAGTAACAAACAAAAGACAAGATGTAGACAACACAAAAATGGCAAAATAGGGAATGTGAGCTCTTAAGCATTATGTGACAAGGATACCCTGTTGGCATCTATCACATTGTAAACGATATCTGCTTTTTTTATTCATTCAGTGAGTGTGGACATAAAGTGCTGCAAAAGAACATGGTGAAATTCCAGCGAGGAAAGTGGAATGACGAAGACAAGCAAACAAACAAAGGCCAGTAAACGTTAGAAAATTGTTATGATAAATACTTTGGACGCTTATTTAATTAAAACCAAGGCTTGGAGCAACATCATGGACAAACTACCAAAGGTTGCCATGACAATGTCTTTGCTTACCTGGTCTGTGGTATGAGTGCTTATTCAATTCAATTCAATTCAACTTTATTTATATACCGCCACTGCAAGACAGTGTCATCTCAGGGCGCTTCACATCTTATTTGAGCCAATTTATCAAATAGCCTATATAAGGGAAACCGTAAGATTGCATTGAATATTGACTTTGATGCAATCCCCAGCCTGAGCAAGCATTGGGCGACAGTGGGAAGGAAAACTCCAAAACCTCCGGCAGAACCCGGCTCAGGGAGGACAGCCATCCGCCTCGACTGACGGTGGGGAGAGGACAGGAAAGACAGAATAACATTTAAACAACATTAACACTGCAGTTTTCATTCAGTAAGACCTGCAGACATACCTGCATTATGGGATGTCCCCATGACTGTAAGGAATAAGGAATTACAATAGTCCATAGCAATAGTCTTTGGGCGCTCATGTACAATTTATAAATGGACAGGTGCAGGACCAGCATATCTCTAACCTGAAAAAGAACTAAATCTTGATTTGCTCAAAGATAGATAAAGCTAAACTTGGAAGGGGCTATAGGTAGCTTACATAGGGCATAGCAGACTTTGTTGTTGTTTCTTCTTTGTTTTTCTATTATTCCACAACTGCACACTGGTATTCTGTACTCTTCCACAAAAGAATTTGGACATGGTTACAGCCACTTTACTCTAAAGGCATCATCTTCAAGTTTGTTGCACAAATGTAAATAAAATAGCTCAATACAGACCAAGCACATCGTCTCACTATTTTAGTGTTAGAACCTGCACTGTGGATCAAACATCAATGACTGCAATTTTATTTATTATAACCAAGTAAAATAGTAACAAGCAGTAAAAAAAACAGTTGAACCAGATCTGTTAGGGTAAGGGTTATTGTCACCAATACCTAACTGTTGAACTAATTGCAGCAATACACAGGAAATGTCAAACCAGGTTTGGAATATCAATATTTGATTTAACATCTGTTTGTGTCTTTGAAGATTAAAAATGAGAAAAGCATTATCAAGAACAGAAAGCTAAATCAACAAATTATACCACAGCAGACCATGTAAAGAAAGAAATTTGTTTGAAAACTCATGTCCAATGCTGACCACTCCACAACCAGATCACAAAGTACATGCTATGTGCAGGCATACAGCTTCAAGCCAGTTTTAAATAACATTAATTTTGGTTGTTGGCTGTCGCAGTGGTATGTTAATGAGCCATCAGCAAAAAAAAAAGATGTCTCACTGAAGTAGTGTTGCAGGAGAACCTTGCAGGCAGTGCACAAATACTCTAAATACACTGTCGTTTTAGAATAGGAAAAGCAAACTAAACATAACTGCCTGTCTGTTGTTCAAATTGACTGAGCACCTGTTGTAAAACGCTGGTTTTGTAATTTTTTTTCTTTTATCATGAGTTTTTGCTTTGTTTGAAATACTTTTCAGATCATCCATCCATCAATTTCAGTTAAAACAAAACATGTCAGTAAAAAGTGGTTTTTTAATCAACTCCAACCAAGCTAACTTCAGCACCAAGGGACTAAGTGTGTAAATATTAAAGTCTTGTACTCATGCAGAATGAGACGTTATAAGCAATACTCATCAACATAACTCCAGAGAGTAATCATTATGCATAAGCAAGTGATGCAAGGCAAACTGAAGCAGGTGTATTTCTGGTGGCATCATCTGAATATTTTTGGTACTAAATTAGACAGCATCCAACAACATTTGGGCAAATCAGTTTTTGCTTAACAACAAGCTCATTTTAAATTTGAGGTCGGGGGTTACCTTTCCACAGCTCGTTTCCAATCAAACCTTTTGGAAGTAGTCCCAACTTTAGGTGTAGAAGTTAGCATGTGATTTGTGGAAGAGGATGTGTTTAAGGATGCTAAATTGAACATTTAGTACTTTAATTTCTCAGATATAAGCAAATGTTGCTCTGAATACTGAATATATTGCTAGTACCAGGTTCAAACTCTTTTTACTTTCATGCTTGCCTTGATCCTTGGTTAAATACATCCAACAAGGTTTTGGAAACATTCCTCAGACATTTTAATTCATTTTCACATGATAGCATCACATCATTGCAGCTAATTTTATGACTACACATCCATGATGAGTCATAAGTTCCTGATCAACCACATCCCAGAGCAACTCTATTGGAGTTTTGGTTGCTGTGGAGGCTACTGGAGTACACTGAACAATTTGTTGTGTTAAAGAAAGCAGTATGAGATGATTTGAGGTTCGCAACATGGTGTGTTATTCTGCTGGAAGTATCCATCAGAGGAGGCTTCACTGGGGATACAAAGTCAGCAATACTCAGGTAGGTTGTGGTAAGATAACCACGTTCGGTTGGAGGTTTGATGGAGGTTGCTCTGATTTTCTAGTGACTGCGCTCTTCATTAGTATGTGCTTCACAAGAAATGGATGTAGCTTTTGAATTTTTTTCTAGTACCATTCATTTTAAAATTTTTTTGGATAACTTGCGTTACCACCAGCCTTTGCTGACATTCAGATGAGAGTCTTGAGCTCACATGTCACAACTGGTTTCAGTTTTAGTAAAATTCCATGTTTTCTACATGACCGAAATCATAGCACACACAAAGTGTGCCAAGAAAATATCCCCTCCACCATTATACCACCAGCTGCAGCATGAACCATTGATGCAAGGCATGAAGGTTCCATGCTTTCATGTTGTCTCTACCTCATTCTGACCCTACCATCTGAACATAGCTGCTAAAATGGATTCTCCTAATATTTTTCCAATCTTCTGTTTCCAATTTTGGTAAGCTTGTGTGAATCATAGGTACCATATAGTGTGCAGGAGGCAGCATTTGATGCAGAAATTAGGTTGTGGAAATTGCTGTCCTTTCTTTACAACATGTGAGAAGGAGCAGGTGAGACAAATTATTTTGCTATGTACTGTATGCATGCTCTGTAGATATATATTCATTATTGCAGAAAGCTAATAGAAAGTAACAAAAAGATAATTAGAAAGAACAGTCATCTGTACATATATGATGAAAGCACACATGCAAATGATCTGAAATATTCCCAAACATGTTCACCTGCAAACTTTCTGTGAGATTTTCCTCAAAAACCGGGCTAGAAAATCTCTGCAGAAAGTTTTTTGTAAAGTTTTGGAGATTTGTTTATCTCCAACATGTTACATGCAAGCATTAAAAAAAAATATGCGTCATTGCAAGTTCGAAAGCAACTTAACCTGGATTTCGACAAGCAACATTGCTGAATAAAACAGGCCGTATCTAATATTTTTGTTGCAGAATCTTGTTGCTTCTTTTCACCAGGAGTTAGTGAATATGCGTGCCTGTATTCTGAGCAGCATATGTGGGTGTGGCTCAATTAAAAGTTTTCGAGTAATAATAGTTTGTGAACACCGGCGCAGAGACATGCGGCACAGCAGTGGAAATAGTGCTGAGCGCAGCGAGAGTAGAGCGAAAGAATCCTTTTAAATTTTACTCACGAGGCCGAGAGGTTGATTTACCGCCGACAAAGAACTCCGTCAGGTACTGGCTGACTCCCGATTCCGAGGAGAAGGACATGCAGTTGTCGAGTGAAGCAGAAACCGAGGTTAGTGATGGCAAGTCCATCTAAGCTTTAAAACTGCAGTACTGGCTTTGCTTGAAACCTGGGCCATGAGAGACATGTAAAAGTAGTTACCTGTAGTTCAATAATCACTGCAGCTGAGGCTACTGGATACTCGGATTAAAAACTTGTGTATATTTAGAAGAATTTTGGTTGCCACACCCATCATACTTTCACAGCTGTGCTTATATAAAGCCATTTTATGCCCATACCAACCACTAGATGTTAGGGGTTTTAATTTAACTGTACATTAAAAAAAAAATTAACTTGTTTAGATGACAGTGAGGTTTATGTCTAACATACTTGCCCAACAGTGTCTGTAGCTGGAATAACCATGCAAAATGCAGCGAGCTTGGACTGGTGCTCTTTTATTTCTCTTCTTTCAACACATGACACATGGCACCATGAAAACTATAGAATGCACAAAAACACAAATGCCATAGTGCTACTGTATATTAAACAAACTATACATATAAATCTTGCTCATATTTTTAACTCAAAACAATAAGTTTAGTAAACTAAATTATCAACATTTTACCTCCTTCTGCTTCCAAGGGCGCTAAGTTTGAACTCTAGTTGGCTGCTAGCCTTCGGTCTCCCACACAATAATCTCACAATGGTCTTCTTTACATGTGACACACACTGATACAAAAAAAAACCTCAGAAACAAACCACGATCAAATAACTCTATAAGTTTGAACATTTAGTGTAACAGGTAAATTATTTGCATTGATATTTACCAACTGGAGCAACGAGAGCAGCCATTTTAATGAAATTCAGGATCTGATTCTGATTTTTAGCGGTGACCGGAAGTTTCGACAATGACAGGAAGTGGTAGAAGAAAAGTGATGTTCTTCAACATAAAAGCATGAAATAAAATTCAAAGTGAGAGAACGTGTTCATAAACAAAGTTACCTGACATTTACAGTGTCAAGTTTACTTAAAAGCACATTTAAAACATTATGAAAACAAAAATACAGGAGCTAGTGTCAGAGAACGGTGTGTTCTGGTGTAATCTTGTGATAAAAATTTTAAATGAGGAAATTATTGTGTTTTGCTACTTCCATCCATCCATTTTCTATCGCTTCTCCCTGAACGGGTCGTGGGGGGCTGGAGCCAATCAATATTTAGAAAATTGTTAATTTTTCAGATTGTCTATTAACAGTGTGAATAAATATCTCTATAACCTGCATTATCTTTGTTTCTGAACCTCATCCATCCATCCATTTTCCATTTTGTTTAATCCAATTCAGGGTCGAATATAGCTGGAGCCTATCCCAGCAATCATTGGACAAGAAGCGGGGTACACCCAGGACAGGTCACCAGTGTTTCTGAACACTCAGTGATAAAAAAATAGTGAGATCAGGCTTGCTGCTTGTGGGTGTATGTGTGTGTGTGTGGGGACTTCTCCTGACCGTCCTGTCCTCTTGCCCACTGGGGTGACAAGCAGGTTCAGAGGGGGTGGAGGTGGGTGAGCATGGAGGAGGAGATAGGTGTGTCCAAATGTGTGTGTATGATTACACTTCACTGAGCTATTCTTTAGGTTTATTCTCTAACAGCCATTTCTGATTATGTGTGTGTGTGCTTCAGATTTGTGTTAAAATACACAGTTGTTTGTTTTTAAGATGTATTTATTTATTTTGCTTGTTTGTCTCTGGTGCTCCTGGTTTTTGCTTATTTTGTCTTCGTGCAGGGGCCCAATGAGTTATCCTTTATGTTCCTGTACAGGTGTGGTGGATGGTATAGTGTTTGTGGTTGGATTGTAGTGTTCTCGTTGTGGTGTTTTCCTCTTCTTTTCTGTTGTCTTTTCCTGTTCACTGCTGTTGGGTCCAGCAACATGCCAATTTTGTTGAACAAGTATTTATTTAAAATAAAATAAAAAACTCAGATTATCAATATATATATATATATATATATATATATATGTATATATATATATATATATTTCTATGGATACACTTTTGGTCATATAACTGCATGTCTCTCCTTAGTGTGAACAACAAACATGGCATTCATTCCTTCTATTTTCAGTTGAAACTGTTAGATTTTAGGACAAATTGTAAGTTTTGCTTTATTTTGATACATTTTCAGCAAAAATCCACCAATCATCAGTTGTTCATTTATAAAAAAAGAGGTGCTCCTTTTATGAACTAATTGTATTTACAATTGGTACTGTTGTGTAATACTCAGTGTATTTAAATGATCTGAATATTTTATCCACCGCTGCTTCTGTAGCAGTACAGAGGTCAATTGGTTCTTTCTGTAAAGGCAATTGAGATGTTCCATGGTCTACAATGTGGGCTATGAAACGTTTAGTCTCAAGGCAGATAAGCAAACCACAAGGTCAGTAAATTGCATCCATACTTGACTCTATAAGCACTTGTCAATAGCCCTTCATTTGTATTTTGAAAACTGATTTCCTTTTTATAAGCTGCTTTTCAGGTCGCAGTTCACTCGATAGGTTAAGCTTACACTTCTGGTTCCCTTGCCTCATTATTACCTCATCTTTCCATACATTCTCTCATGTCTGTTTAATGTTTTGAAACATGACTCTTTTCCTCGATGGCTCCTTTCGTTTTCATCTCTCTGGTTTTCACAAAAGGTTCGTTTTGCTCTCGCAGTAAGGGGCAGACTTTAATGTGGGCTGACAATGTGACTTGTGCCTCAGCTAAATTTAATCATATTAGCTAGTTAACCATGCTACTACCGCGTGACCTACTGACAAAACCAGGCTTCCTCTGCTCTCTCTTTTTTTGTCTATGATAATCTAGCCTTGGGAGTGAGGGGGAGAAGAGAGGAGAGTGCTCTTGGGAGATACAGTTTATGCCAATGTGTGTAAATCTGTGTGTGTGTGTGTGTGTATGCAAGAAAAAGGAGATGAATAATTAAAAGCGATGTTGCATCTGGATATGTTTTTTTATTGCTTACAGTTAGAATTTAGAAGATAACTCATTCCTCAAGTGACACTCTAGTCATAAATGTATTCATGTTTTGAACATTGAGCCATTTTACCTACTTTTATAAGTCTATATACCTATGTCTATAAGTCTAACTGATTTTTGTACTGGCCAGGATGGCTTAGTGCAACTTGAGAACATGCAAATGTTTAAACAGGCAGTCAAAAACACTTGCATTTATTTCACACACTTGCATCTGCAAACGCAAAACATGCAAAGAAAGAGCCGTGCTCTGAGAATGCAAAACGCATGCAAATACTAAAACATGCCATATAAAACACAAACATATAAAACAGAAATGCATCTTTGGACACATGAATGAAAAAGATCAGATCTGAAATGATACTTAAAAAAAATTTCTAACTTAGTCCATGACTTTTTTGTGTCCTTGTGCAGCAGAATTTTGTATCTAAACAAATGATGGGCAATTTGCACTGAAAAAAGCCTTTTACCTTCACGCTCTGGGCTTGTGTGGGCTTGATTGTGTTCTAACTGAATCTGCTGATTAAAGGTGACACTGAAAGTTCTTATGTCTGAACGCCATGCTCCATGTACCTCTGACAACCAGACATGCACCACACCTGTAGCTTTTATTTTGGTATATGATCTAATTTCAGAGGCATTTGAGAGATTATTTAAATAGCTCCAAATAGCATCAGTTGTGTGCCGCATCTAAGCATTTTTCCCTCACAAATCCTGAGCAAAATGAAGGGGGGAAAAAGCTGGATGTTTTGGCTTATGCTTTTGCTGCAGCTTCTTCTCATTCAGACATGAACAGGATTTCCATTGCATTTGGGAGATTTGAATACAAATGGGTGAATTGAAACTGTGGATGCTGCAGGGCTGAGTCTCTACCTTTGGACCAAAAGGGTCTTTGCACACAACACATACATGTAGGCGAGTAAAAATCTTGAAACCAAATTGTTCGTATTGCTGTTCAATGGTAAAAACTGTTAAAAATAACATATACATACAAAAAAAGAACTTAAGTTACTACTCTTCTATAACATAAATAGGAATGCTAAGTAGGTTAAAGTGTGTGTTGCTTCAAGGTCAAGTGGCTTCTGATTCACCATTTAAAATACAGCATCTGTAACCAGGCATAAATTCTCAATTCTACAGAGAAACATAGACATGTTAGCATTAGAAAATAAAGCATATCACAAAAAAAAGATTACTTAAATGTAAATGTTAGTATTAGAAAATAGTGCAACAGAAACTAATGGGGAAAACAACCTTTTATTAGGTGAATGAAGTGATAATGACATTCAACCAACAAGCTTTACAATATAACTCAAAAATAAACTCCTGTGACTGACTGCCCTCTTAATACACATGACACAAAATCAAGAGTAAGACTTAAAGTCCAATTCCTGAACGTATATAGTTTTTCTCACTAGTTGTGTTTCCATTACAGTTTTGTTTTTTGCAAAAAAGAACACTTTAAAAAGAAAAAGACAAAATACAGTTGCAATATGCACGTGTTTCCATATAATGATAATGACATATGTTGTTTGTTTTTTTTTTAAGATTCGTCCAACAAGACTGCTTTGATGGATAAACAAAGTGAGGAAGCTCACAGCCTCACTGCTGCTCCAACAGTTTAGAAGCTGCGAGTCCATGTTGGAACCAAATGTACCAGAGGCACCAGACGATGCTGCAGGTGATTTATTTCTTTGTCTCAGATTATAAAAAGAATATGTACAGACACAAATGAGACGTCTCGGATTCCATTTTATTTTCTGTTAAAATACTGTAGTTCCCGTGTGTCCTGTTGAGTTTGCAATGCTGCAGCTGTGGTTGGACAGGGGACAGTGATTCCACATCACCTTGTGCCCTTCAACAGTCATGTCCTTACAGAAGAACACAATCAGCACCATCATGTCGGTTTTAAGCATTGCAAAGGGACTGGCACGACGTGGTTCCTCCTGAAACACCCTGTGCTGCTGATCACTATCTGTGAAACTTCACTGACACTAGAGGCCTCCATGCACCATGTACAGGAACAGGCAAAACCTTCACAAACCTTTGACTAATATAAATGTGCAGCTTGTGTTTTACATAACATATGTTGAAAATATGTTCAAATAATTAAAAAATAATGAACACTTATTTAGGTCCTGTGATGGACTGGCGACCTGTCCAGGGTGTACCCCGCCTCTCGCCCGTTGTGAGCTGAGATTGGCTCCAGCCCCCCCATGACCCCGTTCAGGGAAAAGCGGTTGAAAATGGATGGATGGATGAACACTTATTTACACATAAACCTGATACTTGTACCTATTCCATTAATGACAGATTTTGATTTTACACCCTACAGTTTATCTAATGTCACTATTTGCTTATCTAATTTTACTATTTATAAAATAATCACATATTTTTTAAAAATTTGGTCACCAATGGTGATGTTGCTAATGGATGGATAAATAGACAAAGTATGACAGGTGAAAAAAGTGCAAGGTAAATAAGGACAGTAAATGAACAGACACAAGGCCAGACATGTTAGCTTAGAATAATTTCCAGTGTCCTTCAACATTTCCTGTAAAATGATGAGTTCCTGCTCTTGGTGCTCTCAGTTATAGCCTGCTTATTGAAAACCTCCCAATTGTGTACTGAGCTTAATTCTTAATGTGCAGTGTCAAACTAGTATTTTGTCTGTATTTTGAAGAGTTAAATATGACAGTTTTAATTAAAAATACATATCCTGCTCCTCTAATTCTATCAAAATGCAGTCATTCATGTGCATACTAAAACCAGCTTACTTCTGTGTAACAGCAAACATGGTTAATCCTTACTGCTTGTAATCCAAGAGATGTACGGTAAGTCAATATGTGTAAATCTCATTTTGACTACCTTGGACCAAGGAGTACCTCACAAACTATATGTAATCTCTAGTGGTCCTCATAAGAAGGTAGGGATCTAAAAATTGAAGAAACTGCGTTACACAGCTACAGTACTATTGATAAGCTGTTACAACTTGCATTTATATGACATGCTTCAGGAAGACTCCAGCAGTTAATGTGACTCCTTGTTAAATGTTCTAATGTGATGAAGTCATCTGAAAACACCTGCAGTTTCTTGTAAATGGTATCCGTAACTTAATTCTAGGGTGTGTAGCTCAAGTTTATGTTTTAAACATTATTATATTGATGTGATGGGTAATGATCCAGTTTTTGCAGATATCAACTCGTTCAATCTGGGTGCCAGCAATTCACAAGAAATTATATCACAAGGTTATTGAACACAATCAGTTTAATTAATGTTTAAATTTAGTTTTACTCCTGAGCTTAGTCAATGAAGAAGTATATTAACAACAAGAGACAAAGCCATATTTTGTATGTTGAGCTTGAAAGTAGCACAACTTCCTGACTTAAAAATGTCATGGTTGAGACTTGTATTGATGGCATGCTGAGATTTGTTATGTATATTCCTGGAGTTATCTGTTCCCCAGCAACTTGCCGAGGCTAAGAAACTATACCTAACTGTTTTACTCTGTCCTGCTGTTTCACTTTCCAGCAACCTTTTGCTTGATGGCACAGAAACTGGATATTCTATTCTATTCTACAGTCATTTAGCAGACGCCTTTATCCAAAGCGACATACAGCAGAGAATAAAACAACACAAGCAAGAAATCAAACAACAGGGGACACCACACTGGCTGTTTTGAATGTGCCTGATTCAATAATGAAATCTACAAAAACATTATTAGCAGACAAACATAAAGAAATAAATAAAGAAAAGAATGTAAATTGGTTGAACTTTTACTGACTGGAGAGATATTAGAGTAGACAGATTTTGATAGAGATGCTGAATTTCTTTTCTTTTCTCTAAACATCACCAGGGTATAGTATGAATATCATTCCAATCTCTAATAAAATATTAGTAAAACTTAGTTATGATAATCAAAGTAGTTCCATCTGACTTTATCGTAGTTAAACCACTCTTTTGAATATCTGTATTTGCTTATTAAATTGCTACCTCCTTGATGCTTCTCTCCTTGCATGGGTTCCATAAATTGCAGTGTGTTGAGCCCTCTGAGCCACTATATATTCTGTAATGGAAGTAATTATGGTCTTTGGAAGGCAGCCCAGTATGCGACAAAGCGCTGGATGGCTACTGATCCCATTGAGCACTTTGGCACAAATGGCCTTTTCCTTAAAAGTCCACAAGGGAGAGAAAAAGACCCACATGAAAAGTTGGCACTGTAGTGCATGTGTGTGTCTGTGTGTGTGTGTGTGTTGGACTGTGTGTGCATATGTCAAAGTAAATGTAGTAGAACGGATGAGATAGCTCTTGATTACATCTGATAGGTTTATTTGAGGAAGGTCAGGAAGATTTGGGAGATGACCAAGACACAAGTAGCTGATGGGAATGATACGGGAACGATCATGAACACACATTTTTACACACACAGTAATGAAGAACAAGACTAAAGCAGATGGTTCAAAGCATCTGAAATCAGTATTAAGTGACACTATCAGGGAATTACAGCAAAACAAAAGCAGCTTTTCTTCCTTTATTGGTGTTGTCCTTCTATGGGTCTTAGAGATTGGACATGCCCACTAGGGTTTAGTTGTCACAAAGCGTCTGTGTGACAGCAGCAGATGCCTTCCCCCCCCGGCTCTTCAAAAGTGTCAATCTGGAGATGCTGTATGTCATGGGAGTGAATGATAGATTTGAAGGTCAAAAAATAGACAAATGAATGATAGATTAATGAAGAGATACAATGGATAATTAGGATTTTACTGAGTTTTTCCTCAAATGAGATTTGTATTAGTAATTGGCAGATGTCTTTTTAGACAACAAAAATGAATAAAATTTTGATTGTTGTGAAGTCAAACAATAACTCTGAGCAACTCTTCAGGTGGTTTACTTGTGTCCCCTTTTCCTTGTTTTCTGCATCACCTTTTACATAAAACAATTTTTTCATCCTGATTATCATTAATCCCACTGACAACATGAACTGGGCTGATGGCATGAATTTCATTATAGCTGTTGTCACCCACTGGGCTTTCTGTGTTTGATTACTTCTGCCTTGGGAATGCTCTTTCTCTGCTGGGTCTGTGTTCTTTTTCTTTCACAATCACAGCCATGCATGAAATTCCTGTTTATGTTTCTGGCATGAGTTTTTCACAAGGTCTTATCAGTGTGTAAACATCTCTGTTTGACTTTTTTCCCCCCCCTAACCAGTGGGGGTATGATCATTGGTAGCTCTGAGATTTGTTCGTTTGTGGTTGCTTTTGCCTGGCAAGCTATCGTTAAAATACTTTTTGCCCTCCAGAACTAGTGTTTATTTTTGTCAGCATTCCAATTACATCAGTCCAATCAGTGTGGTCACAGCCCAGTCGTCTCATCTCCACATATCAGCTGTGTCAACATCCGCTATCATCCCTGGCTGTCAAACCGATTGTAACTCTATCATTCAATCTTTTTATTTGTTAATTACATTTGGATCCAACTGTTGGAAAACAATAAGCACAGCTCTTGTCTACACTTCATTTTTTCATTATGTAAGCTCAGATCGTATTGTGCAAATCTTATAATCCATCTGGTAATTGGAAAGGAAGTCTATATCAGTGGTATATCTCCGCAGAGTGGATCATTACTGCAACTGAATCATGACAAATTCAGAACAGCTCCTTAATGCCATTTCATTTTTAATTCATTTTTTCTGATTACTTTTATTATGAGTTCTTCCCAAACAATAATGACTAAGTTTTATTTGATCATTTCCTTCATGTGCCATGTTGATAGAGAATCAAATCTTACTGTCTCATTTAGATCCAGCATGCCTGGTGATTTCAGGCCTTTTTTAGGCAAAGCCTTTATCTTTTTGAGAGAAAATTAACTTACAAAAGTGACTGGCCTCGTGCATTTGGTTCATGTCATGTTACATTTTCTTTGTTCCGTTTTATTATCAGTCAGGATTTGATCTGATTCCAGATAACCACTCGATTAAAAACATAAGATTCATTAAAGCCTTCCTTTTCATCTCAATGTGTTATGTTATAAATGGCTGTAATATTCAGTGAAACAGAAAAAAAAGGTTGAATTTCAGGATTAGGCTGGCTTGACATAATCCTGCCAGAGGAGGGATAAAGCCAAAACACAGGTTAACCATTAAAACATAGGAATGGGATAAGAAGAGCAGTGTAAAGCTCCAAACACAGGAAGGGCAAATGAAATACATTATCTCTTAATATAACAAGGAATAGATTTGGTGTAGGGTAGAGAAAACACTAGGTATTGTTTTAATCCTGTCAGTGGGAACCTTCTAATCCCCTGTTGTGAACATCACAGAAACACGTTGGTGTTTTTGTCTTTTGTCCCTGGGAATAATCCCTGGGATGCCCACCCTCAGGTCTGGTGTGCTACATTGATGGCATGGCAATATACCCTATATATTACAAAAATTAAAGAACACGCACCATGAAGAAACACAAATTCCTGACTTGACATGCAAAACAAGTCACCAGAAGCAAAGCCCTTTAAGGGAATCATATTATGATGTAATAGTTTATTTATTTATTTATTTTTACTGATAAGACATTTCAGCCAGAATGAACATCATCTAGTTACAACACAAAAAGGAAGAAATTAATTAGAGGTTTTTGAACTAAACAGTAAAAGCAAATTATAAGCTTTGGGACAGCCGGCATCGAAGACCCCAACAACAGTCAGGAGCCTTTCCGGAAAGGTTATTGTATTAAACACAGTGGATAAGTGAAACGCTGCTGTTAATTTGCTGGGTGTTGACTGGTTGATGGCTTTCTATTAATTTGTATCCAGTGTTGTCTTGCATTCTATAAGGCCTAATGTTGTTGGTGTTAGTTTTAAAATTGGCTTGTATTTTCTGTTTTAGTCTCAATGCATTCTGGTGAAAGTGTGGATGATTTTCTTATTTTTTCATTTTAAATAGTGTTTGGCAAATGATGCGATGCATTCTCAGTCTGCTGCCAAAAAGTCTAATGATTTATGGCCTTTTTTTTTTTTAATACAGCAATGCCTAACCTTAAACACATACCCCAAGTATGCTCCCATTAAGGAAACACTAGATATATAGTACAAAAGCACACCACTTAGGTTAAGCTAAAACAAATAAATTAGGAATTAAGATAATAGAAGAAAATATACTATTTAGAAGCCAAATTAAACATTCGGGTCATTAAAACTGGCTTCTGTAATCAAACTGACCAAAATCTAAGTAATTTTATTAATTCAGAAATGTATTTATTTAGTATGTATGATCAGCAAACATATTGGCAGCATAATTTCTGAAGCACTGGAAAGGCCATAAGAGAGAATAATGGTCCCAAAAAAGAATCCAGTAAAACAGGGGTTCTCAACCCCGCGGCAGTACACTGACTGGTACTGGCCACGAACCAGTACCGGTCTGTGGGTCATTTGGTACCAGGCCGCACAGAAAGAATAAATAATTCACGCATTGCTTCTGTTTTATTTATTTTGGAATCTGATATATGTTTTATTTTTGAAAAATTCTCTGTTTACATCCGTCAATGTCACTTTTCTCAGTGACATGATACGTTACCGCTAAAAAGAAACCCAGGAGCTCGCAACATGAGTAAAAAAACAAATATCTTTGGAAAGTTTCTTCCTTAAGAGTATGTTCCACACAACAACTTTGCCGGTGTTCTTGATTAAAGTCATGGCAGAATAACCTGAGATCACCACAGCAGCACTGAAAACACTGTTGCCATTTCCGACAACCTATCTGTGTGAAGCGGGGATTTCTGCAGTGACGGCGACCAAAACAAAATTACAAAGTAGACTGGACATAAGCCACACATTTCGGGTGTCATTGTCTCCTATTACCCTTAGATAGGACTGCCTGGTTGCAGAAAAACAAGCTCAGGGCTGCCACTGATTCAGCATTGTGGTGAGTTCTATTTTTTTGTGCGCAGTGTATCTTACTTTGAAGGCACATTTAAACGTTACCATAGCAACCAGAGTGAATTGCGGGCAGAGAGGACTTTACGCTTATCATTATTAATGTTTATTATTATATTTAGAAAATACCACAGTTTTCATGCAGGTCATATCATATTATTTTGTTGTATTTATCCGCCACACCTTAAAGGCCGGTCCCTGAAAATATTGTCTGACATTAAACCGGTCCATGGGGCAACCAAGGTCGGAGACCCCTGTCGTAGAACTCCACAGAGTAATGAAACCATGTTAAAGTCACATGATCTGTCTTCTATCAGAAATATAATTACTTTACCATAAAAATAAAAAAATTATGAAAACATTATTTATAAAGTTTGGCCAACAAAACAGAATGATTAAGTGTATGCATTTATTTAGGTACATTTTTGAAGTAATTATCTTGTGTATTAGTAAAAGCTACAGTATACAGGTAGAATGGTGTTTAAATCCATTCTCTCTGGTTCCTATTTATTCTTAACCACCATGTTCAAGCTGATGCTAAATGTGTTATAGACAACTTTACTTGTGACTTCACAAAAAGGCACCACAAGAGTAATGACAAAACAGCACTGTGGCATTTTCACTATCATGATTAACTTGTTACCCAGCTATGACCTGAACAAAATAAACACAGATGGAACACATAACCTTATTTATCTCCTACAGTGAAAAAAAAAAAAACTTATAATGCTCGTCATACATCTTGAAACTTTATGTCAAGAAAAACATTTTCCTTGACGCTGTTTACCAACTAGATCCATTGATTCTAATCGTAAATGCTATCAACCAGAAACTGAAATGTTCTGATGGGGCTTTGATGGGGTAGCCAGAAAAAACTAAACTCCCTGCAAAAGACAAAAATCATTATGCTTTGTCAAGTGACAATGATCATAATGATCATGTTTCCTTGATTAACTTAAATGCAATCATAAATTCAAAACAACCTACCACTGTTTTACCTCCTCTGGCGGCTTAAAGTTATGATGCCATTGGGTCATAACGGTTTATGGGATTAAGCCTCTGGAGGAAGTCAAGGGATCTTTAAATCCAGGACAAAATAGCCCCTAAATTTAATTGAGGTTGCAAGCGGGCACAATAGCAATGACTGCCTTTAAAACACAAGGAGGTACTTTGTGTTTTAGTGTTAACACTAACATCAAGTGTTAAGCCAGTGTGGTTTGGAGTGGATCCAATTAATTGAAAACAACTGGTGACAGGAAGCTACAGCACAGTTATGACAAGTGATGGAATAGTTGTGTCTAAATATCAACTCATGTATTTTTTAAAGCACCTGTTGTTGGAAAAATCCACTGCATTCTCCTGACAGCATTGTGTGTCTTCTCCCAAATACCTCGGCATGAGAAGAGTCGATGCAGCACAAAGTACAACCCTCAAACATGGCATCAATTCATCGTGTGACATGGACACCCACATGCTTTACAGATCTGTCTGAAAACTCTCCAAGCAGCTCAAATCAGTTGAAGCTTGGGGAGGGAGAAGGGAGGGTTGCACTGTGAATACTTCTGCTTAGAGAGAACACAGCTTCAAAGACCCACTATCAAAACTTTGTGACTTCACTGAAAATCATCCTATCTCCAAAATCCATAATCAGGAATTTATTCCCTTTTTCCCCCCTTTCCTCTCTGCATTTTGTAAGTTCATTCTTTTGTGCATGTTGGCTCTATATCATTGTGTCATTTTCTATGAAAATGTCGGCAACAGCTGAATCAAACTTGTACTACATCTCTTCTCAGATAAAGAATAAAGAAAATATTTATTTCTTTATTTTCTTTCATCAAGCCTCTCACTGTTCTCAGGGAGAGATTAACATAATTTTACAGCAGGATTTTCACAAGCTAAGACTTCAAATCCATTGTGAAATCCCAAGTGAAGTGGAGCTTTTTGCTATTGCAGCTGTTGTTTTTTCATTTTTAAAATTTTTTTTTACCTTTTTTTTCATTTTGCTTTAATTTCCAGAATGGTAATGTGTCCAGAAGAATAAAATGGATGAACCATGAGACCTTTTTAGCACTGCATTGGGTATAAAATGAGAGTTAAGCTGCAGCGAGTATCACACTGCATGATGTGAATTTATAATTCACACCCCAGGTTTCGGGCAAAGTCAAAGTGGGGAGTATATAGTGCTGTATAATGGCTAAGTTACATTATAAATCAAATGCTTTGATACTAAAAGGAACTCCTAATGGTAAGATTTACAGTTCTAATTACCCTCTGTCAATATAATATGTCATAAAAATCACATGACCTGTTTAACTTTTTTCAAACTCAAGGTTTTACCACATATTATTAATTTAAGTCCTTTATTATGAGTTGATGACAATGCAATTTGCAATCACAGTTTGAAGGTAATTGGCAATTACAGTTTTTATGTTAACATTTCCAAGTAACACATTTTCAGTTGTCTTAAATAACAGACAGAGCGAACACACCTCTTTAATGACCTGCAGCTGTGCTTTGTTCACAAACATTTGTAAGCTAGAGCTAACAAGTTGGCTGTGTGATATTATTAATTCCCACTGGGTTTTCATTTACCATAGATATCACTGCATTTAAAGCAATAGCTTTTCAATTGAACTCCTAAGCTATAAATTTCCCAGCAGGGATAGCATTGTCTTTTCATTATTCCACCTATATAATAAAAGCTAATGTTAATTTAAAAGGCATTTTAGGACTATACTTTAGTCTGTTTGAGAACATTTGTGCTTTGTCAAAATGCACTTTGATATTCTATGCTACCAAATAAAAAAAAAAGTTTTTGTGTCACTGAAGTTTTGTTTGAATGACAGTGAATATTAGTTTGCTAATTGTAAGGATTTGAGAAGACATTCGGTTTCTAGTTTGATTCAGCTTGAGAAAAGATTCAACTGAATACTTTATTCTGATGTAGAATAATGATATCAGTTAGTTAAAGGAGTATTTGAAGGTAACCTTTTCAAACCCAGAGCAGGTGTCTGCCTCCAGGCAGCATGTTTTCATTTTTAAAATATATTTCTTTATATGAAATGAAAATGTCAGTGAAATCTCTTCCAACGCATTTTCTCTAAACTCAGCATCTTTTTTCTTTTACAAGAAATGCTAAATTACTAAATTAGAATACAAACTGTGCTTGTTAAAACAGGAACACTCGCAACCAGCATTTGTTGCCACTTATTTTCTAATTCCATGTGGATTATGCATTTATGTAGCCCATTTAGTCTCATTCTTACAAACACAAGTTACAACAAATTACTTTTTGTCAGATGCAATATTATAGGACTGCAATATGCTTCCTGTTAATGAGGGTGCACCAAGTTAAGCAGCTCAATCAACCCATGAGTTTTTTTTTTTTCCAGTGTGATCCAGTGGTTGCCTTCATTTTGTTTACAGACCTTTCATATAAAAAGTGGTGTTAGAAATTGCCCATTGTCATTGATAGAATTGATTTAATAGTGTGGATAGAAATATGCTAAATGTTTATTTTTACATGAACCAGACAACTGGTGACCTGTCCAGGCTGTACCCTGCAAAGTGAGCTTCAACAGGCAGTGTTTTTCTAACCTTCTGCACTTTTGTCTTGAAACAACTTTCAATATCTGTCTATATACTTTCTATATCTTTATATATCCTTTCTATATTTTTATAGTACATGTGTGGCTTAATGCAGGCCCACATCAGATTTGGTTTAGGTCAAAGCACAAGACAGTACAGTACTTTGTGTTGACTTTATTTATTTTCTAAAAACTGCTCATACATATACACTTTGAACATTTTCAGTTTCTGTCCATCATCCCCTGGATATTTCTTCCCTGTACAATAAACTCCTGTAATGCAGTATTGAGTTAATCCCACTCATTCTTTCCAAAGAAGCATTGTTTGCATAGTCTGCAAAACAAGTGTTTGAATGCTACACAACTTAAACCTTGGGGATTTAGCCCATGCTCCTTAGTGCTCATGATTTATTTATCCATCTGATCCTACTCGATCTAACTACCTCATGGTGAAATGCTACAGTGAACCTTTGTGCACTCACCATCTGCTTTTGCACCTGGAACAATACAGCATTACATGCTGCTTAGTTTCCTGTAATGCCAAATGCTGAGTCGTTTGTACTGTGCATCCAATGTATTTAAGTTCTTATGCAGTTAAACACAGCATGTAGTCACTTCCTTCCTGTCTGTCAAGTTGTAGGTAACCTGTAACTTCTAGTGAAAAGATTGAAAATAGATTTGGAAAAACATTCTACATAAATTAGCATTATTTTGCAAAATAAAATATCAAATAACACAACATGAAATAGCGGTCAAGACTTTCAAGAAGAAAAAAAAAACTTATTTGGTAAGAAAATCCAGTTTACTGAAAGTGAGACATTATGAGCTGAGAGTTGATGCAAAGGAGTGTCTCAGGGTAGATCCCTGACTTATATTACAGAATCAATATCAAGTAAAAAGATAAACACACAATCCAGTAATATTTGTGTATCTAATGGTCTGATATAGTCTTTCGCGTGTGCACTTCATCAGTCCAAATAATTACTTATGTTGCCACAACTTTATCTCTGTAACAATAGGGGATCATTTCACAAAACATTCAGCAAACACTCATCTTCCTTTCCACAAATCATATATTTGCTTTTTCAAATGGTGGAAATTTTATTGTCATGAGTTCTTTTTCCACGCCAGATTCTTCAATAGAGACAGTGAAACATAGCATTGACTATGAGCCATAAATGACCACTCATACTTGCCTTACATGCTTTAGAAGGAAGACAGGAGATGAGCACTTCAAGAAAATATTACAGATGGAACTTCATGAGAATTTTTCCACAATTTTTGGATATCCTCCTGACCCCTGGCAAGTGTTTGGTTTTGGTTAATACAATATTTTTAGTATCCATCCATCCATTTTCTACCGCTTTTCCCTGAACGGGGTCGCGGGGGGGCTGGAGTCAATCCCAGCTCACAATGGGCGAGAGGCAGGGTACACCCTGGACAGGTTGCCAGTCCATCACAGGGCCAACACACAGAGACAAACAACCATGCACGCACACATTCATTCCTATGGGCAATTTAGAGTATGCAATCAGCCTATCCCCAAGGTGCATGTCTTTGGGTTGTGGGAGGAAGCCGGAGTACCCGGAGAGAATCCACGCTAACACGGGGAGAACATGCAAACTCCTCACAAAAAGATTCCCGGTTTGACCCCCCGCCCCAACCGAGACTCGAACCGACAACCTTCTTGCTGTGAGACCACAGTGCTATCCCTGATTTCATGAGTTATTTTTGAAAAAGTTGCAATAAAAAGTTGAGATCTTTGTGAGCTCTAAAACATACTTTTCCAGTAAATGAAGATTAATTTTTTCAACAAATTATATTACATAGTCAGCAAAGAGGTTCATGGAATCAAGATTATAAAATAGATGCCTTACTGTTATGATGCAAAGTGCAATCAAGCTGTTTTAGCTTATACACTGAAAGCATACCTTCAGCAACTGTTTTTCATCCAAATATTTTCTGTATCTCTGTATAACTACATAACTCTGTAAACAATACACTGAAATAATTTTCATAGTGCACATCATGAACACATGTTTTAAGTATATAACAAAAAGATAAACAAGTAATTAAATCCTGTTATTTTGAAAACATTCACATTTATTCAGAGACATCTTGATGAAAACCAAATTCTACTTGGCAAATATTCCATGTAAATTTATTTGACTAAGTCTAAATTTAAAATGATCAACTGTACATTTATGTTACTAAATTCAAACATTCTCTGTTTTTTGTTTTTCTTCTACCAAAAGTACAGAAATGATCTTTTGGCAGCTAAATGCATTCTCCCAGTACCATCTGAAAACAGGATGTGACATATGCTTGTTCTTCTTTGCCTGTTTCATACACAGAGCATTTCCGTAGCAACCATAAGAGTCAAAATGGGAAAACCATATACATTTATTTTTTTTACAGAAAAGTTACAAAAAATTTCATGAAAATTGCAGAGTTTAGACTAAATTACAAAGACACACTGATTTTGTGAACTTTGCTTGATTTTGAGTTAATAATTGCGATTGCAACATAGCAAAATCCTGAAGGGACTGATTGTTTTGTACATGTGGCAATGCCAGGCACTGCTAATGAGTTTGTGGGGAAAGACAGCTCATCAATACACTTTGAGAAAGCCGGTCACCCAAAATGTCAACACATAGTTTCTTTAGTATGGTGTTTTGTTTTTTTTTCACTTGTCTTTTTCCTGACTGTCAAAGCAAACTCATTCAGTTCTATTAATTGTTGTAAACCTTCAACAAATTGATGAGACATATGTATGGAGAAGAAGTCTACTACTATAAGCTCTTCACATCTAACATCAACCTTACTTTGCCTTTTTACAAAAGCCCTATTTCTACCTATGGGTCTGGCACAGTAGGATGTCGTGGTGTAATGACCACACCTACACCCACACAGCTAAAGGCAGACACACCAATTTTCTGTTATCTTAGTTTATCATTTACCACTTTTTAGCTTAATAGATTCATCTAGATATAAACCTAGATATAACTAGGTTTGAGCCATTTGGAGATGTATTGCACCCTGTCACATTAGAAACAGTGATTAGAATTGGGACGGTCCATTCCACCTGTCTGGCTGTCTGGCCTGATGGGTTTTCTCCCAAAGGATATGTGGGAGTCCAGTGACTTAAACCGTCTGGAGGATGCTTTAATGGGTGTTAGAGGAAAAATTATTATTAATTAACCTCAGCTGATCGAACGCAGAAATCAGTAAACAGGAGACGTAATTTCTTTGATCAAAGGACAGAGAGAAATTCAACACAACCTTCACCAAGGTGTCTCAGTTTCAGTCTGTGAATAGCCCTCCCCCCAGAGTTTTATTAAAAAAGCACATGCAAAGGAAACACACAGTCTAAGTGCAATAATACAGAATTTAGTCATAATGTATGAGAATGTTTATAAAACAATAGTCCTGCAGGTGTTGTTTAGGAGTCTCAGTAGCTTCAGCTCATGGGAACGAACTGAAACGGCCTTGATGCTCACACATATTGAATTCAGTCCTATTGGCTTCCATTAAAGTGTAGTCAAAATAAATGCTTAACTAAAACACAAAAAGTAATTAAGGAAAATCATATATGTTTATTCAGAATGCATAATAATGAAAAAATAAAAATTCTCCTAACAACTTGTTTATGCTGGACTGGTGACCTGTCCAGGGTGTACCCCACCTCTCACCCGATGTAAGCTGAGATTTGCTCCAGCCTCACCAGTGACCATGTTCAGGGAATAAGTGGTAGAAAATGGATAGATGGACCTATGTTTATGCTGGTGATCTGAATTCAAGGCTGGTTAGAAACAGACTGATAATTTTAAATCTAACTGATTTTATCAATCTTACCTGATTAACAAATGTACCCACTTAACCTAAGCCTAAAAGCCCTGATTAGGTTGTCTCGATTGATATGATCTTGCATATCATTCCTCATAAATGTTCATCTGTGGGTGTATTCTGCAATAACTTAAGTGATAATAGAAAATGAATGAATCCTGGCTTGGGCCAAGGCGAGATAAAAGATCTACCACTTATTGGCTTCTTTCAGCAAACTGAAAAAAGGCTTTTGATAAAATAAAAGTCAAATCATATAGCTATTTTACTGTCACCTCTGAAAACCTAAAGAATACAAAGATAATTTGGACCGCTAATAAATCAATTTCTGTGAGTTAAAACTCTCAGGGTTTGATGATAAGATGAAGGTCTGAAACAAACATGCCAAACCTCTGGCTCTATGATTCAGAGGGAAGCCGTCTCTGAAACCTGTGAAATGTACAATGACAAACCTTTAGATTTTGTGCCTTTCTCAGCTCAGGAGGTTAATAGAACCCTTAAAGGTTTAGATGAGATAATTTTATGGTTCTGATTTAATAGATCCATAGTTTTGAAACTGGTAGCTGAATTTGTGGCTGAGCCTCTAAAAATCCCTTTTAGCATGACTCTGAAAATGTAATGAAAGTCCTTTGGAAACTGGCTTTTGTTATATATCTGACTTTCCAATGTTTGGTCCAAATTCAGTATGAAGTTGCTTGTTACACAAATGATCTTAGTAACAGGACTAGTGCATTAAACATGTTCTGAATTTGTTACATGGGTGTGCCACAGGGTTCTGTTTTAAGTCTCTCTTTATTATTTATTAAATTATCTTAGTGTTCCAGATGCTAATTTGCATCTTTTTGCTGATGACAGATTTTTAGGTTTTGGATCAGTGTTTTCCGTACAGACCGTTGAAGCTGTACAGGAAGCTTTTATTGCTGTTCAGCTCTTTTTACTTCAACACAAATGTGTTTTATATGCAGAGAAGACGGGGCTAATGTTGTTCTTACATGCAAAAAATGAAGCCACAAACAACTTTCTCTGTGGTCACTCTGAAAGGGAAATTTTTTTTAGAAACTCTTGTTACAAAGTCGAGGCTAAAACTGTGTTTTTACTTGAAATGAAAAACCTGCTTGTTGCAACACTGTCAGTGGTGGATGATGGAGATTTGCTGTATATGAATGTATCTGCTCAATGTCTTTAAATGTTTGACTCCAAATAACTTCCTCTGAGGCTTATTCCAAATTATCATACGTGGACACACATCTGTGATTTATACTCTGATCTGCTGCTCATACCCTGTCATTTAAAAGGCATTGCTTAGTTTACAACCTACTTGCATATGTTAAAGAATTTTGCAAAATTACTGGAAACTAACAGGTATACTTTTGTGGACCTCTAAACATAATTCTTTTAACTGGTTCCATAACATGCACTTATTTTATCCTAATTTTATAATTTGCTTGTAAAGGTAATTTTTGCTTTTTTTTTTTCTGCTATTTAACTAGGTAACTTACTGTTTGTGTATTGGACACATGGACCAGGACTCCCTTTTAAACGCTTTTAATCTCAGTGGGATTATTTTCCCTGGTTAAATAAAAAATAGAATGGCTACCTTGTTAAGTTCCCTTCTCTGATTTTCTCCCCTTGATTGTGACCTACAGCAGGTCAGCAGCAGAAAAGAATTAATAGACATCAGGCTGTTGGAATGATAATTGTAGTTTGCAAACTACTTTTAGATAATTGGTGGCAGAAAAACCATGATGAGCAGAGAGTCTGTATGCAGAAGAAATGTTGCCAACCCCCATCAGTCAAGGTCACTGCGATCCTGTCTGTGAGAGTTATTATCATATTTGCCATATGGACTTTTAATGAGGAGAAACAAAATCCTCTGTCATCTGTGTTCTGATGCTGTGACTGAAAAATAGGACTTGATAGGACTTGTTTAGTGGAGTAATGGGATATAAGGGCTAGAGGTGCCCACTGCCTGCACGCAAACCCCCAAACAGCAGCCCTGTCCACTCTTTACCTTCTTCACAGTGATGGATCAAGGTTGTCACAGCACTTTCTTTGTTGAAGGACTAACAAGCCTTCAGTCATATCCTTCACCTTCAAGTGTCCATTTTATACCGTACGATTTAATGTTGGTGGAGGAATAGAAATTTGGGGGGGGGTCTATTGCTCACTTTTAAACACGACTAGAGAATCATGCCTTTCATCATCCACACGAGAGGAGGAAAGAGTGACTGAGAGACTGAGTGGTTGAAAAAAATGTAGTCTTTGCTAATCTTAAGGAATCACACCAGCTTCCCTTCTCTCCCTTGCTCCTTTTTAATTAGATCTCATCTCTTTTTACTCTCTCACACTTTTACTCTGGGAGCCTCTCGAGACTGTCCTTAACTCTCATGTCTTGTGCTTTTTCACACACATTTTCTCACACATAACACAGTAAGAAAGGAAAAGGAAAAGTGGTGGAGACATTGCTTTTTTTCTTTTCTTTTGCAGTGTAGCCATTTTTGTGATGTTATTTCCCCTTCTCTCAACTCTCATCTGGCTCCTTCTTATGTACTTGGGAGAATATTTTAATGTAGGAAAATAGGGTCTGATTAAGAGGTCGTCACTTTCATACATGCCCTACAGCCAAAAATTCAGTGTGCTAATCCAGCATGAGTAAAACATTCTACGGTAACCAGCAAGTTAGTGGTTCAAATCCCGGCTCTGGCGTCCACATGTCGAAGTGTCCTTGAGCAAGACACTGAACCC
>JBAMHV010000004.1:23174803-23187751 GCA_037177535.1 Pseudomugil gertrudae | reverse complement strand
CTACATCACTCACATGTATGGAAGGAAAGATGACAACAGACCCCAGGTTAAAAAAAAGCGAAGTTCTCCTTTAACTGAGGCATGCTTAGTGACACAGGAACAGCATTTTGAAGGGGGGTTGACATGTTTAATTGTTGAGACCAAGGACTTCTTTAAAGGAGTTGGACATAATGGAGTCCATACAAAAGCAGTCTTTTTGCTTTGGAAGTATCAAGTGAGTCGATTGTCCTTATTATCTTGTGCTCAGAAATGTTACTTGGTTTAAAGGGCTTTGAAGGTGTCCACTAGTGCTCGCTCATGTGTAACAGTAAAACTCAATGATGTCAACACCAGTATCAATGAAGCTTTTTGTACTTGATGCTCTGACATAAAGGGAATGAATTCTTATTTAACATAGTGTCTGTGGAGGAAATATTAGTGATTACAAAGAAAGCTAGTGATGAGTCTCAAGTAAATCAATTGTCATTCTGGGTTTTATCATGAAACAAATTAATTAGAGTGTATGTGATGGAAAAAAGTAGGAGTGAAATATTGTCTCTGACAGTACTATCTGTGCATGTTGTATGTCCTATTCAGAGTTTACATCATATCAAAGTAAAACACATTATATGAACTAAAACTAAACTCAGCACTTTTTAACTTAATATATGTATTCTTTAAGCTATATTTCTGAAGAATCTTTAAACAGAAAATTATGTAGAACTGCACAGTGGAGTAGTGTTTAGCACTGCGGCCTCGCAGCGAGAAGGTTGCTGGTTTGAGCCTCAGCTGGAGGAAGCTTGCATAGTGGTCAATTTGTTTAGAATTTGCATGTTCTCCACGTGTGCATGGGAGGTACTCCGGTTTCCTCCCACTGTTAAAAAAAATGTATAGTTGAGAGATTCCTCTAAATTCTCCCTAGAAATGACTGTGTGAGTGGTTGTTTGTACCTCAACTCTTGCTTCATAATAGCTGAGAAAGACTCTGGCCCCAACACGACCCTACGTTGCATTAAGCGGTATAGAAATGGAATGAAATCAAGCATTTCCATGTACAAAAGTCCTCATACTGAATGAAAAGTTGTTTCTGGAAAGCCATATTCTTTGAGGTAAAAGAACATTTATCCTAAAATGCTCTCTTGGTAGATACAGGTTTATAAGATTTTAGAAAAATAAACACAGCCAAGAATCTTAACATTTCTGCTGCTACTCTCTCTGTGCACACCTTTATGTCCACGTCCTTCAAACATGGCTTAACGTGGGTCATCTTAATGCTACAACAACTGTTCTAACTTGATGATAGGGAAATAGGAGAAATTCACATTTTGAAGTAACCCCAGAAAAAATAATTCCTTCTTCTTCCAATATAATCAGATTCTCAATGCCCTACACAAGAGGTCAGGCAAACTGGACAACTGCTGAACACCCAATGGGATGCATTTGATACTGTCAGAGACAATTTGGTGCTGGAACGGGGTGTGCCAGGAGCATGTCGGCCTGATTTAGGTGTTCTCTGTTGGGGTACCGGTATCAGGAAGAGCCCCACTCAATTGACTGTGACTGAAACTGACTGGCAAATGCACAAAAAATACCATAGTGCCATTTCTGTCACACACACATACATAGTCTGGTCCAGTCACAAATAGTGGCTATGAGCATGTATCTACATATAAAGAAAGTTATTGTGAACATGAGAAACAAAACCATAATCTGATAAATATGCACACATACATATTCCATGATGTTACACACATGTGCATACATGCAGGCACATATGTGTAGACACACTGTCTCATTGAATCATGACCCTGGATCACAGGGTATTTGTGAGAAAAGGAGAGGGGGGGCAAAGCACAGGGAGATATGTCCAAACATTTCACAGCATTATAGTCAAAGCTCCACACTGCAGAGGAATCAGTGAAACATGAAATAATTCTAAACAACATTTTTTAAAAATGTTTTTTCTTTGCATTTAAGACATTCTCAATTAAATTTAATTACATTTGTATTATTATTTGTGATTTTGTGTGGAATAGGCCTGTGAATGCTCACACATTTTTTATGCTAGATCACATCTAATGACTATATTATCTGATGATTTCTGAGCTAATATAGCACTATTTAACTTTCTTTATAAAAATGCCTGGTAATTACTTTTATTGGTGCCCTTACAATAGCAGTGTTTCCTCCATATCCTCTAGTGTGAATTGTAGTATATTGTTGAATGCCTGACTTTTTTCTGTGTGTGATTCCAACATTATTGGCATTTTTGGGTTGGCTATTGTTGAGAGTGCACTCTGATTGCTTATTCAGCATAGCAAAGAAATATTCAAGAAAGGAGGTGGCAACTGAAGGTAAGCTGCTGACCTATCATGTCACATGCCATTTGGTTTCATTTTTTTTATCATAATTTCCCAAAAAACAATCAGTACTTGGAGGATCTGGAGTTTTTATAAAACTAAAAACCAGCGGATTATATTTGAAGACAAGCCATTTAATTTACTTTTCTTTTTCTTTATATATTTCTTTCAAATTGCTAGTTCATTTTCCCATATAGCATCACGTACATATCTTGTTACATGATTTAGGGCAAATTGTACATACTCACAAGCACTTAGAACAACACAGCAGGTGGACTGTTTTTGCTGCTAGTTCTTTACTTTTATGTAGTATAGAAGTGCCTTTAGATGTGCTTCTACACTTTCCTGAGCAACCTATGGGACACATTAGTTTCTGTCATGGATTTACCTCTAAAAAGTTACAATTGTATTCCCATTTCTAATCACATTCTCACAGGTAAACATTGTGACACAGCTTTTTTCAAACACACAACAGCAGCTTTGTTATTAGTTCCCTTTTGGGTTTGCATGCATACGTGAATGTTTGTGTGTGATCATGCAAGACAGTGAGGTAGGAATCATGGCAAGCATTATTTCATGAATTTCATTAGTGAGGTGAAAATAATTTCCTTGCCAGCTAGTATTGTAATTCAGCTATTGTTGAGAATCCAAATTTAATATGTTGAAACTGATTAGAGGGGTAGTGTAAGGGTTGGGGGGTGGGGGGCGTTAGGGTTATTTACCCGTTCTGTTT
Organism: Pseudomugil gertrudae; assembly: GCA_037177535.1. Classification (NCBI taxonomy): domain Eukaryota; kingdom Metazoa; phylum Chordata; class Actinopteri; order Atheriniformes; family Pseudomugilidae; genus Pseudomugil; species Pseudomugil gertrudae. The sequence continues at coordinate 23,184,680 of JBAMHV010000004.1, read as the reverse complement.
TGCAATTTCTTATTTTGCTTGTTTATCTCCTCTTTTCTGTCGCATAGCATCACTCCTTTTTGACACAATATCGCACATGAATACAAGCCAATGTCATTTTCCACTGGCTTTTTTAACTGTAATCACAGTGAATAAATGATGCTTCGAGGAAGGGGAATATTGTAAATTCATGCTTATGAGATCAGAATTTGATGTATCTTTTAAAGGTTTTGACATGCTTTCTGATTCATTTTCATTAGAGTAAACCAAAATGAATCATATTTCTCGGCTGCAGCTGCATTATCTGTGACTTATTCATCCATTGTCCGTGAATAAGGGAAAGTAGTGGTAGTAATTAAAAGCTGTAAAAGCAGGCTATCAAAATGTAATGTGGATTTTTTTTAAAAAAAAAGAAAAAAACTGTAAGTGAAAGATGGATAAAAACACTTAAAAGCAAACCTCAGAGGCCATTTTTCAAAGTTGTCAATAAAGTGAAGTCCAGCAGAGATAGCCATCAAACTTTATTGTAGCTTCTTGGGGCTGAATGCTTATGGTGTGTATTTTCTCTGCAGAAAGGGACAGTGAAAAACCCTGCTGTGAGGACCCACGTCACACTTGAATTTTTGTCATGATTGGTGTTTGATGGCCTGCAGGGACAAATTCAACTTCTAAAAAACAGAAAGTGGTGAGGCCAAGTGCGTGCGCACACACACACATACTCATAAGGATCCCTTTTCATACCAACTATTGGACAAAAGTCTTGCAGTAATTTTTGCAGGTTTTATTGAACATGTGTATGTTCTTTTCCCACAACCTAACCGTTTAGATAAATATTCGAATATGCCAGATCTTAAAGAATTCAAGCATTCTATCTTGTAAGCAGGTGCATGACCACCCCAGAAAAATAAAAGAAAAAGTCTAATTTCAATTGTTTGTTTAAAAGTACAAGCTATGTGGGTGGACATTCATAAATGTAAACTGCAGCAATAATAAAAATATATGTGCAGCTGTCACTAAAGACTCCCAGTGACATTGTCTCTGTGATTTCAAAACTCTCCATGTCCTCCATATTGACTTTTAATCAAACAGGCAGTCTCCACCACTGCCTTCGTCCAGTCAAATCTAGCCATTTACCTTCTTTCTCGTGTCCCAAAAAATAACCTCTTTGCTTTAATTTGGCCTAATCAGGAAAACAGCTGATGAACCTGCTGGTTCACTTGGTACTGACTGTATATCTCTAACAGAACAGTGCTTATTCCCTTACAGTACATTGCAGTGAAGTCACTATGGTTTTTATTCCTTTTTTAAATTGCTTTATTTTTCAAGTTTGATTTTTTTGTTCAGCACTAAAAAGAAAAAATAGCATGGTCATGCACAGTCAAAATACTTCAATAAATTTCTATGGATATTTCTAACTAAATTTTTGGACCACTTTTAGTTTTCACAATGGCACATATTCACTGTGACATTGTCCCAATAATGTCCTACAATGTCTCAAGAATCATTTACGTCCAGAGTTGAGATACTTTTTGTATTTTGGATCGGACAACCTGTACAACACCTTCTCCTTGCAGTTCTGGACATTGTGGTGTGAAAATTATGCCTGATGCTCCTTGAACTAGTCTTTCACAATTTGAGCCAAATGAATCCTAAAATTGTCATGTTGGAATAAGGTTTTAGCATCAGGTAAGATAGATTAACCTGCTCAGTCATTATATTCAGATTGTCAGCTAATCTCCTTCTTTGGATACATAATGTTGTCTAAATTAAACCTGACCAACTGCAGCAACACTTGATCATAAAGTGCCCCCACAACCTTGTACAATATGTATCTGGTATGATGGTTAAATCGCTTCATCTTCTTACCCTGATGCTCTCTGTGGAACAGGGTCAATCTTGACTCATCAGTTCACACAACCTTCTTCCTTTGCGCAGTCACTTCCCACTGATTTGACTCAGATGTGTTGCAGAAGGGAATCTCCTAACACTTGCAGGATTGTGATCTTTGAGAACCCGTGTTGCATATCATAGAAATGAGGAGCTACTTTTTGCCTCAGTTAGGGATAATAGATAAAGACCCATGCAGTAATTATTCAATGGAAGGGCTGTAGCTATTTACTTAGTTAAATCAAGATGGCAGCTTTTTTTCTTTTTGTTTTTCAGTCGGAGTATATAAAACAATTTCTATCCCATTAAACACAAGCTTGCAAGGTCATGTAGAGGTTGTCCAACAAGTTCAATTTAATCAGAAGTCTAGAGAAAAATGTGCCTTCAGGATAATTAGAAAACACCATCTCTATGAGTTGGGTGCCAAAAACTTAAAATACTAGTGACAGAGATGTACAGCTTGTTAACAAACACCTGAGTGGGGTTGTGCCTCAGGCATGGCAAGTGCTGGTAGGTGTTTGAGTATGTATATAGCATTTATAAGGTGGCTTAATTCTCTTGTTTTCTAAAGCCTGCAGAGCACTATTGCTAATAAACAGCACTGCCTTATTTCCGAGTCTATTAATCATCTGCATGCAACTTTTGGTTTTTATGCCACAGTATTTGATTAAAAAAAAGGATTATTCTGTTTTTACGCTCTCATCACGACAAGACATGCCACCTTATTAAGCCACCCATTGGGACCAAAACTCCTCAAGCAGGTTTAAATTAGGGCTTTCTCTCTCTGTTTGATTTACATCCAGTGATTTAATTGTGGGTGAGGGGAAAAATGGCTTACTTCAGCAGCTAAGAAGATCTTTGAATGCAGAGTTGTTTTTCCCTCCATCACAGACAGCACCATTTCAGTTCTTTACTGTCTCTGCCAAACATAATTATTTGGCATCAAAGTATTTCAATCTTCTTTCAGAGGTAGGTTTAAGCCTAAGTAGAATGAACAGTAGCTAAGATATCTTGACAGTAAGCCATTATAATGAATACAGACAAAGCACAGGGATCCAATGTTTCCCACAATCTAACCTGACCTCTCCTTGTTTCAACACTGGTTTTTAAGGAAATATCTTTACACTGTTACCCCAGTAACCCAAACAAGGTGGGATGGAACCATGGTTTCATGATGTGTCCACTTGATCCTACAATCTGAATGTGAGATTAAAATAGAGAGTCATCAGACCAGCCATGTTTTTCCCACCATCTTCAGGTTTAGAGATTCTGCGTGAACTGTAACCTCAGTTGACAGGAGTAGTCTCCAATGTGGTCTTCTGCTGCTGTAGTAGCCTATCTGCTTCAAGGACTATTTGTGCATTCAGATATGATACTCTGCATCATGGACCAGGGGTTGTTTGAGGCACTTTTACTTGTTTTATCATCTCAAACCACTCTATCAACTTTTATCTAACCCCTGCTAAATAGCACACATTTTTTAATAAATTTCATGCTTTTGGTCCATGGCTCCATTCTTGTAGTTTCATAAGAAAGATTTTAAAAAGTTTTACTTTTTTTCTTCTTTCTTTTCCACATACTCACAATTTGTTTTATTTCATCACCATGCTCTTCATCAGTAACATTGTTAAATCCATATTTTACATGACAGCACCCAATTTTGATATTTCATGGAAGAAGGAGGGGATAGCAATTGTCTAGTGGGATGAAAATGGTCTTGTCAGAGTCAGTTAAAGATATTTAGCATAAGAACATTTCAGAATAATATTGTTAAAGCTAAAATTCTTGAAAACTTGTAGTCACAGTTAATGAAGGTCTCAAACATGTGGACATCCATCTGTATGACAACCAATTGTCTTCTCATTTCGGAAGTAGCCATTGTCAAATGTGACAAAATGCCCTGGAGCTTTGAATAGCAGCCTGGACCTCAAGAAACAGAAAGCTCTAATGAAAATGTTCCTGGCAGTAATATTGCTACAGTGATCATATTTGAATGTCTACAAAGGGAAGAACAACAAAATAAAAATCCACCCAAACATGTATAACACACCATTCAGGCTCCTTAGAACCAATTGGACCCCACAAGTATTGTGAGATCTCGGTTGTTGGATCCCACAAACATGAAACAAGAAAACACACACACACATGCACACAAAGGGTGAAAAATATATATTAAATTTAGAGAGAGAAACCAGGGGGGTCCTGCCAAGTCTGACAGGCAGGGAAAGCAAGCTAATTATCCCTTGGTGCTTGGACGCTGAAGTACTCATTGACAATCACAGGACTGCTCTCAGGGTGTATATGAGTATTAAGCTGAGAGAGAGAGGCTGGCCAGAAGCACTGATCAGTGTGGTTATGCTAGCCAAACCAGATCAGACGCTACCCTGAAACTGTTTGTCAAGTAACATTAATGTATGAATTTATGCATAATTTACAGAACTCTTCGAGTATTTACAATGTTGGTCTTAACCATAATAGAAAGGAGAGTTGGAAGTGAACAAGAATGCATTAACAGGGCAGTAACTGTGATGTATGCAGACTTTGATTAAATGTATATGATGCTGAAAATAGCTGTGATGATCTAAACTTAGTGTGGTAATGGTGAAGCGTTGCCAAGAGTGGAATGAAAAGCAAGTATTGTATGCAGTGCAAAACTGGGCCAGCCAGCTCAGGTGTCAGCTTGTCAACAAATCACAATACTAAAAGAAGCATTCAAAGAATTGAGTAATTGTTAAGCCACAATTTGGTTGTATTCATTCCGTATATAATATATATAACAAATATATTATCTTGGCCCTGTGATGGACTGGCGACCTGTCCAGGGTGTACCCTGCCTCTCGCCCGTTGTGAGCTGGGATTGGCTCCAGCCCTCCCGTGACCCGGTTCAGGGAAAAAGCAGTAGAAAATGGATGGATGGATGGAAATATATTATCTTTTCTCTGTAAGATGTATTGTATTAGCTATATAAAGAAAATAATATTAATAAACATTTGTAAATCACATTTTGTCACTCTGCAAAAAAAACTGCCTTAAAAATGTAGATTTTTGTACTTTTTTGGCTCTGTCTTTACATTTACATCCAATTGGATGCAGACAAGAACAAACATCTTCATGTCTTTTAGCACCACTGCAGGCTCTTAACCCTTTAACGCCCGATCTAAGAAGAAGTAATCAGAAACATCCAGTTTTTAAAATCTGAAAATCTGCATCAAATGTTAGCAGCTTTGGATTGAACATATTTTTAGCAGAACCTTTACTACATTCTATTGACATGTTTAACCGTAAGCTGTTGCTCCTTGTCAGACTGTTGTACATTTGTGTTTTAGCACATCTCCTAAATATGTATAACATGAAAGCCTGAACAATGAGAGGCCATGTCAGTAATGCTTATACCTATTAGATAAAAAAAAACTATGAAGCAAACGAGATTACAATGACCTGTTACGTGTGTGGTTTGTTATAGAAGACCAATTTGTACCTGAAAGCGTTAAAGGACAAGAAAGTGGACTAAAAGTGGAGTGATGATATGCAGCAATAGTTTAAACCAGATGACCTACCTGCCTCCCATAAAGCACACAAGTCTGATCCTTCTAATTTTGGTCTTTTGTCAAGAGACCCCCACATCAACATGTTAAGTTGAACTCTTTAGTTTTAAGCTATTCATTCAAGTGTGTGTAATTAAACTTCTGAGGTATACTGCAATGTACCGTCTGCCACAGTGACCCACTTGCCCTCCTCCAAATAAACTGTCACAAATGGACTTTGAAGAATAAAAGTGGTTGGAATGCCAATGATGCATCCAATCTTGTACACTAACGATTGATTCATGCAATTACCCTTGTCACACCATTCTCCTATTCTGGGGTGAGAGTATAGGTAATACCTACAAGGACCCCATCTGGATGTAAATATGCCTGTTCTTTTAAATGAGCAGCATTACAAGCACAAAGAAGCCATCAGAATCCTCACACCTCTGCTTCCCTCTGGCAATGTAATCACTTTGTGCATTGGATATTGCATTTATTTTTTAATATTTCACTTTCCCCTCATCTGTTCGTCTTTCTTTCTGCCTCGGCTTTCTCCCCTGTATGCATTACATTTTCATTCTCACTCTAAATGGCATTTCTTCCCTAGAAATTAGATATCAGCCTGGCTGTCCCTTATTATTTCAACCCAGAATGGAGGACTCCAGTTACGACCTAGAATTCGGCTTTTTCCTCTTGTTCTTTTACTCTTTACCTCCACTCGTTTCCCCTCCAAAACTATCTCTCTGTCCCCCCTTTACACTATATTGTAACCTCCCTCATTCTCTCACACTCACCTCCAAGGCCTAACATCTTCTCCTACATTAACTATCACCTGCATTAAATCAAACGGAACACATTAAAAGTGGCATGCGTAGCAGACAATGGCTTTTATGATTGCCTGCCGTGTTCAGCCTGGTTGTGCTGCACAGCCTGCATAAAATGCTATTTGTATCACCTCATTTTCTAGGGCCTTACTACACGGATGAAACAGAGAGCAAGCGGACGCATGGAAAACGAGCAAAGTAGCAGGCTTGCAGTGGAAGATGTATGAAAGAGAGAAGGGAAAAAAGGTTAGTGTGACAAGGAAAAAGGAGACCAAAAGAAACAAGACAAGAAATGAGAACAAAAAAGAAAAAGAATCAGATATGATTTAGAAGGGTGCTTTGAAAATATGTGGAAAGTAAAAGAATAGACCAGGGAAGCATCTGCAAGGTAAAAATAATATGAGACTGAATAAAGAGGTGGTGCAGAATGACATGATTTGATGTTTGGATGAGAACAGAGAGATAGGTGGAGTGGAGGGAAATAGGCATGAGATGGAAAAAAAGGACACAAGCCAAAATAGATGATAATAGAAAAAACAATGGTGAAATAACAGTACCAATGAATGAGGTGGTCGTAGAGAGGCAAAGACTGAAATCGCTTTAGAAAACTTTGACAGTCTTTAAATGCTACAAAAGCAGCTGTAAAGATTTAGAGAAATATACTTATTTCTCTAAATCTTTCTAGCTGCCTTTGAGAGAGATAAGGAGCGAGAGAGAGAAAGAGGATGCATCTCCCTCCCTTGCCTCCCTTCCTCCTTCTCCATTAGTACAGTGAGCATATTGGGCTTATTAAATTCTAATTGTCTTTAATGGCCGCCCAGGATCTCTGAGGCACTATGTGACAGGGTGAGAGTGAGCGGAGGTATTTGTTTTGCTAATTGGAAACCGTTCAGCTCCCTTAAGTGCTCTGCTGTTTGCCGCTGCTCAGGGAGCAGCTGATACAAACTGGTGGATAGATGGATGGATAGCACAGGTACTGTGAGAGAGAGACAAAGAGCCGTGGAGTGGGGATATGAGGAGAGGAGTTGGGGGAGGGGGGGCAGAGTGTAAAAGGAGCACCTTGGGGGTATTTACCAGTGAGAAGGAATATGAAAAATCAATGAGGACATAATGAGCTTCATTTAGAAAGTTGTCAGACGCTGGCAGAGAGCTGTTTAGCATGCTGGATCCACCATCTGAAACAAAAGATGTTTACTCAACACACCAAGTACAGTATCTGTTACGGAGGTTCTTATAAGAAGGATAACCATTCATTTATGAGTCCTTGTTATGATTCCAGGTGCAACTTGTAAAATGTCACACTGGGGTGCAGACAGTAGCTATATTGCACCTATCAATATTTCCTCAGAAATGTTCTAGTTTATTTATTGCTTCCTTTTTGGACTCTTATACTGTGTGAGCCTCCGTATTGTTCTTTATATCAAGCTTTATTTATTTCTCTCTGTACTCCCCCACCCTCAATCAACCCCACCATTCTCAATATCTCACACGTCCTTGTGGCGTCCTAACACACAGCATGCTTCAGAAAGCCATTAGAGTTCTTTGCTAGTTCTGTATATCTCCTCCCCACCCTCCTCCCATCCCCTTCCTCCCAACGGCAACATAAGCAGTGGAAAGACCAGAAGGTGCAAAGAGGTGCAAAAAGCTTCTACCACGTTTCCATATGGCCTCGCTTCTGCAGATATCTGGACACACAAACAGACATGCAGGTAAACATTGTATTTTAGGTCAAGAATATTTCTTTACCCACAGCACAACAGGAAGCATCTGTTTTCATAAGCACAACATATTTTATAACAACTTTCCTCTCTAAATAAATTGTTTGACATGTTTTTAATATATAGCGACTTGCTTCTGACTTAGAAGCAGATGGTATCACTTTTATTATTTTTATATCAAGCACAAATGCAAAATGAACAGTTTTGTTATATTACTTCAGGGTTTAAGAGTTTGTCATGTTGGTGACATAAATCCTCTTGTAAATAAAGTTTAAAAGATATTTTATTGCTGCACAACGTAAGATTATGATAATTACAACTTATAAATTGTAAAAAAAAACAAACTACATTCTATTATGTTGTTTTTAATGCAATAAAATCAGTAATATCATTTAAGCATTAACAAAAATTTGTGAAAAAAGTTTTATTCTCTAATTTAAAAATAAAAAATTGTAAAAAATATATATCATTTCATATCGGCAACAACAGTTTGGGTTCAATTTAGGCTACTTCACATACGTTTGGTTAAGACAAGTGTTGTTGCCATTAAGCATTAAATTCCAGATGCATCTTGCCAGCCTGGATATGGGTTATGGTAAGCAGTGATTCGTGGGTCAGGTCCCACATGATGATGTTTTCCATGGTATAACCAAAAAGAAAAGAACCAGGAAGTGCAGTTTTCTTATTTCCTGTATATATAGGTGTGTCACGTCCACCCTCTGTCAGAACCCTTCCCAAACCCCAGATCTTAAGTAGAAATAAAAGAAGGCAAATACATGTATAAACCAACATTTGGACATACTATTTCCATGTAAACCTAAAGGAGAATACTTTAATTCAGAATTAATTCATCTGGAATGATTAATCACAAATTAATAAGCATCACGTAACAGTGATTGTGTAAACAGCTATTGTGTTATCATTGCTTTGCTATGATTTTAGATAAGAGGAAATACCTCAGCTCTACTAACATTGCTATCATTGACATGTAATTTTTTTAACCATAAATTGTTTCACTTTTAAATATCATGCTATTACTTTCCACACCATTGTGTAAATTTGTACAGCCGATGCATTAAAAACCCTCAAAACACAGAAGGATGCTACAATTTAAAGATGATTCAAGTGCACAACTTCTGTTTTTAATCTGAACAGGCAATTAAATGTCCTCTTTCTCACACACACTAAAGACGCAGAAAGGCCATTTATCACTTGCTTTTCTTGTTTGCAAACAATGGACAGCACATCAGCAAGATAAGGCACCTCAGTCCCACAGCCAAACTAAGTAACATTAGTATTCGTAGCATGCACACAGTGCATGTCTTCTGCTAGCTTACACCTTTTAATTAACAAAAAATTAGAGCAGCAAAGTCTCATTTCAATTTAGCTGTTCATGATTGATAGAATTAAAGAAAATCCATAAAAAAAAGCATCTGTACCAAAGACAACTGACCGTATATTAAATAAGTATTTTCCCCACATTTTCATCTCTTGTCTTACAAGTTCTGAGTTTTTTTGTTTGAGGAGTAATTCATCTTTAGCAGTGTATATTTAGCTTGTGTTCTTGTCAGTCTAGGTGTTATAATAGCATCAAAAGAAATGTTTTCTCCCAATGGATTTATGGCAAACAGGGCTTGCTGGCTTATACCGGGGTCCCATTAGAAATAAACAGAAGCACCTGCAACTTGCTTGTAGCCTTGTCCTCTGGTGGCTTTTTAAGTGCAACTATGTTATTTTTACTTAGCGAGGCTTAAACGGATAGATGCTGTATGACTATCTGTTTGGTGACACGGACGGAGGTCCCACAGTGATTTGCCCCAGTGATTGTAGGGGAAAAGAGTTTGAGGGTTCTGGGTAGGAAGATCAAAATTAAAACCGCAAGCGGTGATGGAGGCCCTCGCACCTCTGGCGCCGCTCGGCTTGTGTCGCCACCGCGTCCACT
>JBAMHV010000004.1:23138851-23152586 GCA_037177535.1 Pseudomugil gertrudae | reverse complement strand
ATGTGGCTGGGGAGAGGGAAGTCTGGGCTTCCCTCCTTAGGCTGCTGCCCCCGCGACCCGACCTTGGATAAGCGGAAGAAAATGGATGGATGGATGGATGGATGGCTTTAAACTGTCCACTGCCAGCATTTTTAGACACAGTAAACAAACCGGTCTTTCCTCGTCTCTGACTGTAGTTACTGTGAAGCCAAGCGCTACATATGCCTCGTCATACTTCCTTGTCTTAGCTTTCGGCTCACATTCTTTTCCCTCATTGTCTTTGTCTCTTTCCGACTTTCTTTTCATTCCTGTCAAAAATTTCTCCATGTTATCATCTGGGTTGGTTTACTGCAAATATTGCCTGCTCAAAAAACCCACACCATAGAGTTAATACTCCCTGCACTTATTTGACAATGAGAGCGCCACTGCTAACTATTGTAGTGGATGTTGAATTACAGTTTATTGAGTGATCATGCACATGCAACAACGCCCCCCTCTAAGGATCAGGGGTGGACAAAGAAGTTCCAGGCAACCAACAGCCAACAAAGAACGCAGAATGGAGATCACCCACCACAGGGACTGCCACCACAAGCCCCAAAGGAGACAGTAAAAATGCTTATTTCCATCCATAGTGCCATCACAGAAAATTTCAAGTGGTTTTACTCGGTTTTCCGAGTGAGGCTAAATGGACCAAATAATGTGTATAGCCACATGCAGAAGACAGACAAATGTGTCTGCATATCAGTCTTCTGCATAGAACACAAATGCTCTTTTTACACATTTTTCTTTGCACTAGGCCAGTGGTAGGCAACTCTAGTCTTTTAGTGCCACAGTCCTACAAATGTTGTGAGTTTCCCTGTAACACACCTGACACATCAGGCTTGACTTGTGCAGAGCTTGATGTCAAACTCAACACAAGTCTACAAATTACCCATTGATTGGACTTAGGTGTGACGCACCAGGGAAACTCACTAACACTTGTAGGACTGTGGCATTTGAGGACTTGTTCTATTGCAGCATCGTTCAGTATAACTTTTTGATGGCTGTATTTCTAATAAATTTTAAATGAGGAAAAATAAGTATTCCCTTTTGAGAGATATTAATCTTTGACTCATTTTCTGCAGTTTTACTAGGATAAAATGGACAGAGAAACAAAAGTCAGATGGCGCTCATCATTTGTATATGTGTACACCAGTGTCTATAGAGCAATGAAACACAACACACTGCAACTTTTATTTGTATTTGCTTTTTGTTCCTACAGCATGCACAGACAGTGGCAATCTTTTTTTTTTCTTGTTTTTGTTCCTAAGCACTTTGAGGGCTTTCATCTTTCTATATGTCCATCAACTTTGGCCTATGTTCGCCTTTTTCTCTCTCTCTCTTTTGTTGGCTGTGAATACACAAACAGCTTGAAAAGCTTTTATGTCTGTCGGCATGCCAGTCCTAATGTTCAAACCCTGAAAGTTTCTAAAATGCTATCTCCTTCTGACTGGTATAAGCGGAGCAACTCGAGAGGTGCTGGGTCTAATCTTTGAGCCCATCAGAGATGATGACATGATGAAATAATCCAAAACTTCTCCAGTCTCTCTGTGGCAAACTCCACTGGTTAAAATGACAGCCAAAGATGAAAAGGATAAGGAGGTCTTTGAAAAGATGTTCTACACAGCTGTGTATATTTTTACCAATTGAACCTAAAATGGCATACCACTCCCGGAGAAGACACACTTAAAAATCTACATGCAACTATGCAACAAAATTAAACCAGAAGGGTGTAATCATGATAAGAATAGATATTTGTATATAAGTGGTTGTATTTATGCACAAAAAACAGTGTGTACCTAAACACACACACATACACACAGAGGCAAAGCACTTGTCATTACTTGCTCAGTGAAACTAGATCATACAAGCATTAATTGAGGGTGCAATCATGCTCTGAGCCCACGGTTCAAAGGAGCTGATAATAAGCTGTGATAGGTCCAGCTGATGGAAAAAGCCAGGCAGGCTGTTGGCATGCGCAGACATACCGGTTTACGTGTGTGTGTGTTTGCTTGTGCTCCTGCATTTCGATCATTTTTCAAGACTCATATTAATTCCCTGGTGAGAAAACTTCATCAATGTGTCTAATTTAGTTTCTGTGTGCCACAGAACCCTAAGTGTTCACCACACAAACCACAATTTGGCTTAAGTTCTATATGTGCACGCATGTGGATGTATATGTGCACGCATTTGCGTGTGCAAGCCCCCCTATTCCAGACACTAAGTTGTCTTGTAGCCAGCTCTGTATTCCTGGCATCGTTGTGGTCGATAAGACAGTGGCATGCAATATTAATGCAGACTTCTACTGTGGTATGTAAGAGCCTCAGACAGCCTGCTCTACTGTTTCAGAGAGAACTGGGAACAAACAGTGATCCTGCAACATGGAGGTGAAGACAAAACAAGAGCGAAGGGAATAAACAAGAAGGTTGGGAGTCTAAAAAAGGGAAAAGGTAACAAAACATGGTGGAGAAACAGATAACCATGTCTGGTGTAAAGAAACATAGAGCATTATATGTGCAAAGAAAAGCTGAAAGACGGAGAAAAAAAAAGAGTTGGGACAGGTCAAAAGACAGGAATGGGCAGTGGATGACAACGGCAATAAGACAAAGAAAATTGGAGCTATAAAAGGAAAGTGAGGAAAATGAGAAGAAGGAAAAAAGACTGATTTGGAGGATGAGAGGGTGAAAAAAGATGTGTGGACTAGAATGAAAGAAAAGCTAACACTGAGATGAGATGGTGGGGAGAGGGTTTAAATGGAGGGAGAGACAATATGCTGGAAGATTAACTTAGAAAAGTGAGCACAGTTCAGACGGAGAAGTGATGGGAAGAGCAATGGTTTGTTCACTGCACTCACTATAATCGGTCCTGAAGTGAGCATGTGGATGGAGAAACAATGGCACAATGCAAGGTCAGAAAATAGTTATGCAAATGAAAAGCCATCTTTATAACACATGCATAGTATGTTGCAAAGTAAGTTCTCTATTAATGTATGCACTTACTCACCCAGGCCTCATTTAGCTGTAGCCTGGCAATTTTTAGAAATTAAAATGAGGGGTGACTGCAACATCACAAACGATGAGTTTTGGGAAAATGGACACAGCTTACTTGATTTATAATTGACAGCACAAAGAACTTTGACCCACATTGGCACTTTCTTTACTGCTCTCAGTTCTCAAAGCAGGATTCTCTAGAGTAAATTTTCAGAAGTCATTTTTTTCTTAAGTGGACTAGATTTCTCAGGGGAATGTCTCAACTCTGCTGGAAGTCTTTAATTTGCTATGTTATGTACTGTATTCTTTGCAGCTCATTCCCCTGCTATCTTCCCTGATGCATTCAGTTGAAGAGCTCCACAATTATTTAAGTGTCAACGGGTGGTAATTTATTCATGTTCTCTTGGTAGGTTAACGATTGCACACCAAAAGAAGAGAAAGAATGGCAGCAGACTCAAGCTCAGGTTCAGCAGGTTTCCTAGAAACTGAAGTGAAATTATGGCCTTTCGAAATGTAAATTTTATCAGTTGTGAAACTGCGATTTGTCTGCTTTGCTTTTGATAGAAGCTTGTGTGTAACATTTTTTGGTTTGTGCTCAGCCGATATAGTTGCACCATTATTTTGAAAATAGCAGAGTATGGGGTGGGGGGTGGGGGCAGCCGTGAATCTGCATTTGAGTGATTCGGTTTCCAGTTAGGATTTTTCATTGCTGTCTGCCCAAGTTGTTTTTTAGAGAGCACAAGTTATGTGTGGAAAAATGCATAACTCAAAGCCATTACAGCTTGCTTTTAGCATCAAGTAATGTTGAGTGAAGTGGACATGGGGCTGCACTTGATGATGCATTATCAGCTCTCAAGTGGTTGAATTGTGGCTTTGACTATATTCAAACTTGTTTTAAAGCCAACATAGATGTTGAATCAAGAGAGAGAGAGAATAAAAGAAACATTGGAACATTACCCGGTTTTAAATTCAGAGCAAAGCAAATGTATAGATCTACATAAAAAAAAATAATTAACTGTGCTACAAAATGTTTTCTCAATGTGTTAAAAGGCTGAAAAAATATTTTAAAGGTATTGTAACCTTTAACCTAGTTTTTATTGAATTTCTATTTAGCCTCTGTAGAACAGGTTTATCACAAATCATTGACAAAGTTGCAGTATGTATATACACAAGTTATCCCACCCCTAAACAGCCTAATTTGTGCAAAACTTGGTAATGTAAATCTGGTAATGGAAACACCTACATTTTGAAAAAACCCAATTTTGCTAAAAAAGTTTTTACACTCTCATGAGATGGTTTTTCAGGCATTTTGATATAAAAGTTTATAGCACCCCACTTTTTTCATTTGTATGAACCAGAGGGTTTTTTCAAGGCACTTTGGCAATTTTCACATTTTGAATTGCTGGTTTTTCTTTTTTTTATTATTCATTAGTGAGAGACAGCCAGGAGAGGCTCCTGTATATTTTGGTTGTACTGTATATTTACAGTGTTACATCAGGGCTCCAATAGGGGGAGTCACATTTTTTTCCCCCTCACTTATTACAGACAAGTGTACAACTGCATGCTGTGATTTTTTTTTCATTCATTCTGCCAATTTATCACCCTTTTTTAGGGCACTACAAATACAGAGTTTTAATGAGTTTTAGAAAGAAAATAAAGGGAGAATGGCATCAAAAAGTTGTAGGAAATTATCCGCAGCAAGTAGAAATCCCCAAAAGAATGCTTCATAGTGCCATTGCGTGCCATGCACCGCAATTCTTCTAAAATTGCATCCAGCTGACTAGATTTTACTATTTTTGCAGCTTATGTGCTAAACACTGTTCAATAGAAACATTTAAAAATCAAAATGGTAGTTTTTTTAAACTTTACAAAGTAAAGAATTGCTGAAGCCTGCCATCTACAGCCACATACGGTCGAATGCATATATATATACAAAGGGTTAAACAACTTCCAGGCTACAGTTGTGTCACTCAAAAACTCCGCAGCCAATCGGAATGTGCCCCCAAAAGAGTCCCCCCCTAAAAGGTTTGTGTCAGAAATGAAACCAAACAATCAAGTATCAAAACCAAAAACTGTGAACTGCAACCAAAAGACAGAGAAGAGAGAAAGAGGTCTTTAAGCCGGTCCATCTCTGCCTGCGCACCAGAGTTGATCAGCTTGATCAGATATATTACACAAAGTAAAGCAAGGC
Source organism: Pseudomugil gertrudae (assembly GCA_037177535.1). Lineage (NCBI taxonomy): Eukaryota > Metazoa > Chordata > Actinopteri > Atheriniformes > Pseudomugilidae > Pseudomugil > Pseudomugil gertrudae. Next base: position 23,147,387 of record JBAMHV010000004.1, on the reverse strand, counting down.
CTAGTATTATTAATACTGAAATGTTTTAATAAGATTGGCAAAATCATCATGTTAATCCAAAGTGATCCATTTGTCAAATAAACACTTTTCAACTGCATGAATAACAACATTGCTACTTATGTCATAAAAAATAGGAAACTGACAATAACTCTGAAAGAGAAGAGGATTTTGGGCATCTGTATGTCACTACAGTATACCAAATCCACTGAAAACCCCTTTATCTTTCTCATTAATAAGGATGCTGATAGTTTTCAGTCCTTACACTTGGTGGATAGCTACAGGAGGACCAAACTGACATCTCACATTTAATCACGCTATTGTCACATCTGACCTTGTGGTCTACACTCCTTACCAGATGGTGGAATGTTGATACTAGTACAAACTATATACATTCAGTCCTGTGAGTAGTGAAAGTGACCATAATGTTTCCATCCATTTTCCAGCCAACTGGTAGCTGAAGCCTATCCCAACAATCAATAAGCAAGAGGCGGGGTACACCCTGGACAGTTTGTCAGTCCAGCACAGGGCATCGACTTTGCATGTTAGGTTGACGAAGTACCCAGAGAGAATCCACACTGGCCAAGGGAGAACAGGCAAACTTAAAGGGAAAGGCCACTAGCTGAGCTGAAATTTGAATCAGCAACCTATTTACTGTGAAGCTGCATTGCTAACCACTGTGTCACTTTGCAGCCCACCATAAGTTGTCAATAACCACAATTTGCCACCAATGTATAATCCCTGAATCTATTATGACATTGATCCTAAAACAAAGTTTTAATCCTTACAAATAACTTTGTACCCATGAGAAAAAAATGTAAAAAGCCCATGTGTCCAGTTAGTTTTACTAGTATTCTTCCTAATAAGCTCACACACACAAAACATTTTTTAAATAGAGTAAACAAACACAAGCACTCAACTAACCTTCGCCATGCTATCTTTGCCCAAGCTCACAAGTGTTTGCTGTTCTGTTTTTTTTGTTTTTTTTTTGTTTTTAGTCCTCATATTGCCCTCGCTGTATCTATATACTCAGATTGACACTTCAAACCAGCAAGGTCAGTGACAGAGCTGAACCTTCTCCTCATCCCTCTTTCATCTTCAGTCTTCATCCGTCAATCATTTATTTTCTTTGCACACTTTGTGTTTGTTTTGAGCATTTACTTCAATGTCAGCCTCGGCCTATCTCACCAGGGGGAAGAAAAGACCAATAATTTTTTTACTTTTTTTTATAAAGGGGTGAAAAAGTCGCTTTTTGCAAGACGCACCACATCAATAACCAAGGAAAAAGGAGGGATGTTCACTGGAGATAGTTTGACCTTCTAATATGTGGTTAAAGTTGTGAAAGGCTCTTAACTCAGGGAAAGAAATGAATATTATACAATGGAGATGCATAGTTTTTTTTTATTTAAGCAGCCGATATTCACAAAAAAACTTATATCAATACTTAGCCATATAATGAAACCATAGTAGTATGAAACCGTTTCATATGTTGAGCCGACAGAGTATTGAAAATACTGAAGTCATACAAGGTTCTTCTTTTGCTTGGTCAAAATTACTCTTATGATTCAGATTTGTTTTAGTTTTTTAATTTTTTTTTTTTTTTTTTGTTAGGTTTGTTTTTCTCTAGAATCAACATCTATTTATTTGTGGCATGTGTGAAACAGTGGACTTTTTGATAGGGGGGACCCAGACATGGACAAATGCAAAAAATAAAAGCCAATATCTTGCCACTCTCACTACAAGGGGAAATACCAATCCTGCAGCGCCACTCATCCTTTACTTCATGGTTTGTTGCTACACTGAAATGGTGAAAGCCGCTCCCCCGTTAGCAGGCGCTGGCCCTCAGTGCTTTGTCACTGTTGGATGTTTACAAAATACAAACAAGCAAACAAAACTGTGTAAGTTTACACAGATTTATTTGCACTATCACCTGTGGAAATAGTGGACATTTATAAAAGGTTTACAAAAGCATTTTTAACCTTTTATAAATTTGAGATGTGCTTTGGAAACATGACAGTAATAGGTTATAATTACAAATAGAAAAAAAGCCATTACAATAGTATTTAATTCGTTTTAGCACCTTAGCAAAGCTGTTTAGCAACACGGTTTAATTGACGTGTGACTAAATGACCAATGTGTTAAACTGGTACATGCAGCCAAGTTTGTTAATATCCATTTTAATGGATAGGTGGATGGATTGGCAGTGGATGATTTTAAACATTGCCAACTCTCAAGTCTACAGAAGACTGAATGTATACCAAATAGGATGAGTATATCTTTACTAAATTTTCAAAAGGACTGATGATTGACTAATATTTAATAATGTTAATATATCTAATACACAATTATTCTTAAATTATTTTTTTCCTAGTTGTTACCAACTATATATATATATATATATATATATATATATATATATATATATATTGCGAAACATCACATTGCTGTCTGCTTCTGATCACAGAAATCTAAAGCTGTCTTGAAATAAAGTTTAATTTCTTATTTCATTATTCCTATTTTTTGTTAATAAAATTGAACAGTACAAATTAAAAAGTTGTTAAGGCCTCATATCCCCACTGTTAATAAATGAGTAAAAACAAAGCTATTTTAACACTTCTTGTTTGATACATTCTTTCCACAACTTGCATCGGCCTCTAAATAATAAACATCCAGTTTTTTTAAAGGTAAAACTGTGTTTTTCCATTATACTCCTATACTGTTAATCTTATAAACTTTAATGTGGCATAGGTCTCAATATTGTTACTTCTTACTCTTGTAATAAATTACAAAGACTCTAATTTAACATTTTATTTTCTATTTGCTATGCTCTGTGTTTAAGTCATGTGATAATCATGACTTCTCTCTGCCTTGAACACTGTCTCATTCATCTTCATCAAACCCAATTCTCATTTTTCTACAGTTCTGGTGCCCTGTGCCCCAAGCTTTGTCAGCCCAGGGAGACCTTCAGACTCAAGGGCATCAATTTCTAATAACACAGCCTTCCCCAGTCACCTCTTGCCCATCGCACCCTAATAGAGGAGAAAATACTGGCACGAACATAAGCTGCCATTCACCCACAGCAGAAATTGGTTAAGTCAGCTGCACCACATCATAGTACTTAGAGATATCCCCTAGCCATCAGTGTTCCAGTCCGCAATTAATCTAAAAACCCCAGCCTTAATCAACACTCATGTTGCCCCTGGTTACCAAGATGACCTGCTTCAGAAGAGATTGCCTCCTGCTGTCAGATGATGTCATCATTGTGAGATCTCAACACAGCTAGTAAAACATTACTAGTGAAAGGGTCAAGCTTGTGGCAGTGTAATAGGAAAGGTCTAATTAGATTAAACAGCGTTATAAGTTGGATGTAATTATATTAGATACATTAATGAACATGCTTGGGATTTGTTAATCATTATGGCTCAAATAATACTTTCATGCCATAATAAAGATGTCGTTTTAGCCGTCACATTGTGCAGATTTTTTCCCCCAACTTTTTGTTAAAATTAATCCGTTAAATGGACTTTTTTATGGTTTTGAGATGCACATATATTTATGCAGACATCATGGTTGCTTACACAAATATGTTAAATAAATTAAACAAAGCAAATGTAAGTATATATTATCAGTATTAGGGTATACTACCATTTGACAACTGTAAAATTAACAAAAAGGGGAACAATTAGAGTATGTTAGGGACTTGTATCTATAAGAGGGATTGACTGACATACGCATTTAAAACAAGTATCAGTACAGATCAAAACAAAAAAATCTGCTTGTGGGTGTTGAGACATGACTTTGACAAAGAAAAAAAAAGAGAAAAGAAAATAATATCAATGATCAGAAAGAGAGCTGATACACTTTTAGTTAGGAATACCCTTTCCTATATGTAGAATATACGTATGTCATATTTGTGTGTAAATGTGATAATTTTCCAAATACATATTACAAAATAATGTAAGAAAAAAAGTGTACATACACATAATAATATAAATAAAAAGAAAAGTCTAAATAGTTGTTACAGAGGCTTTTACACAATGAACCCACCTGAAAGCATTAGTTCCACAAATGTCAAAATAAATTCTGAGTCTCTTCGTCTGGCTTGACAGCTCTGGCAGTGAAACAAATTCCTACCATCCGTTGTTGTTCTCCCTTTTAATCTGAATGGCTGTTAGGCCTTTAAACCAGAGGCTGCAATTAAGTCATTTCTTGGCTGCCACATGCTGTGTGTTCAGAAAAAATGCCTATGTGTACTTTCTAGTGTATTAGTTAAATGATAATTTAGACCACATATGTCACACTTATTGACAAGGAGCATTTGTTTTGTCAGAGGTTCCCCTCATCATTCCTTACCTTCTGTTTAATTTGACAGCATGCCAGGAGGAACTGTATATTAATCTGATTCTTTTGTGTCAGAAAAAAGGCACTAAAAATTGTAAAGCTGTTTCATGTTTCTCACATCTTGTTGCATCATATGGACATTCTCATTGCACTGTGAAGTGGAAAGCTGTTTGCAGAGGACCAAAAAAAATTAAGGATATTGTTGTTGTTTGTTACCTGATGTTAGCAAATTAAAGGACCCTATCAGTTAGCTGGTGTTGCTGGTGACTAGTTAATAGCAGAGCTACTGGATGCAGCCATCAGAAAGTAAAAAGGGAAAATGTTTCGTATCTCATAAAAAATAAAGACCTCTGTTACTAATTTAAAGTGTTTTCCAATTGTGTTTAATTTGATCTCAATTATTTTTTAACTTTCTGAAAAAGGTTTATAAGCATATATGTATATGGTGCTAGGTATTTACATAGCTCCATTACTACATCTTCTAGTTGGGTCCTCAGTGCTACTGCCCAAACCATCCTGATCATGATGAGCGTAAATAATGGAGCTGACATACTGGCTCGGACATCGCCCGGTCATACAAGGTCTGCGTCACACTGAGGAACCTTGATGGAGACCTTTAAAGAAACACATTAGATACATCAGATCTCAAAATGAACTTGGATATCTATACAAATAACGACAGGGCAATGTCTTAGGAACAAAAGGATGCCAAGTCTTTTAATGGAAATAAAAGTTTTCAGCCTACAGTGGGCTCAATTGTTGCTCAATCCTAAAATCAGAGTGAAATGAAGATGTGGCAGGCTAGTCTGTTTTTTCAAAAACCTAATTTCTGCAACTCAAAATGCTTTTCAGTATCTTGTGTGGCCCCCACGAGCTTGTATGCATGCTTGACAACGTTGCGGCATGCTCCTAAAGAGACAACGGATGGTGTCTTGTGCCATTTCCTCCCAAATCTGTGTGAGGACATCCTTGAGCTGTTGTACAGTCTGAGGAGCAACTTGGCAGCACCTAATGGATCGAAACACAATGTCCCACACATGTTCTATTGGGTTTAAGTCAGGGGATTGTGAAGTCCATTCAATAGTTTCAATTCCTTCATCCACCAGGTACTGCCTGCATTCTCTTGCCACATGAGGCCGGGCATTGTCTGCATTAGGAGGAAACCAGGACCTACTGCACCAGCGTAGGATCTGACAATGGGGTTGAAGGATTTCATCTCAATACCTTATGGCAGTCAGAGAACCATTTCCTAGGCAGTAGAGGTCTGTGCGTCCCTCCATGGATATGCCTCCCNNNNCCCCCCACCCGCTTTCCCAATGACCATGCTGTCTGCACATGGACCATCACTGTACATAAAAAAAGTCTCTCATTGGCTTATCTGCCACAACCAGCAGGCCTACTAACAGCTGCTGCTGCCTTAATGACATTTGTTATTTTACTTCTGCTCCTAAACAGTTTCCTCTTCAAGTTTAGCATGAAAGATGCAAACAGGAGGGAACAATCGCTGCCTTTTTGGATATTGACTTTCTGTTTACACTGTCGCGGATGCTTTAGACTGAATACGTTTCTCAAGGTTCATTTAGTCTTTTTTTCCCCATGGCCCTTTTAACATTAAAATAAATAAAGCTGTCAAAGCGCTGAGTTACTATTTTTATTTAAATGCTGCAGTTCTATAAGAGCAGGCTTTATTTTTCCAACATTGCCTTTACATTAACTTGCAGTGCAGTGTTAGGGTTGTCACTTATACAATGCATTTACATTTTTCATACCGGTGGGCCAAAGGTTTTCTTTCACTATGTTAAAAATAAGAGTTTTCAAACAGATGTGCACAACAGAATGCATCTTATCTAATGCACCTTGTCAGTTTAGAGTAGCCTACTTTCATTTAACCTAACCTAGTGTTTTATAAACTACGTGTGCTGGCGCCCATGAGTGAGTCTGAAGATAATTTCAGGTGGTCTTAAGATCACGGAAAAAAATCCTGCGTTTGAAAAATAAATTTATGGCCGTCAAAATTAACCTGCCAATGCAATGGATTAATATGGAAAACAAACACAATCATTTTTAATGCACTATTGCATACAGAATCAAGTTATTACTCATATAATATAAAACACAATTAATCTAACCTAACCATACAATGGAACAAATTTTGAAAGTGAAAAATGTTGTGCAAGGGCGGTCTTGAATCTGGTGTTTTTCATTAAAGTTCAATTATCATCCACTATCATCTCCTCCGTTTCTTATTTATAAACATTTTTAACTATGTACCGGTAGGCAGAATTTCTTTAACATTACTAAGAGACAGTTGGATAAGCATGAACATTGCTATGTGCAGGATAATTGGAGATGTCAAACAGTGAAAAAAAAAGACTAATCAAACCATAAGCAGAAAATTTTTAAAAAAATCTAGCTATTACATATTCTGCCACATGATGAGGTTGAATGTTAATAACATACAAAATACATGTTATTAACATTGCTCTTATGTAGTCAAACCAGTTTTCTGTTGAATTACTGCTAAAACATCCATATCCGGCTTTTCGTCTTTCATTTGTAATCATATACTTTATGGATTTCCATTTTGTGCAACTGAGGGACAACATATCACCAGAGGGATTGCTTACATGTGGATTTTTGGATGAAATTTGGATTTTTGGATTAGCTTTGACATTAGTGAGTGTTAAATGCTTTGCTTCTGGATTAAATTGTTCCCTTGTTTAACTCATATACTGATATAAAATTTGTGGCTTTACGTTAATAGAAATGGTATTAAGAGCTTAGCAAAATTGCCCAGAACAGACCAACATAATGACCACTACAAATACTTAGAGCAGCTTTTTTAAATATGAATGTCTTTCTTTATTTAAAGAACATTAAAATGGATGAAAAAAGCATGTGGGTCTTTATTTACATTGTAAATGTACTTAAATATAGTATAAAAATACTTATTTACTGTAAATAACTTTTACTTCTGCCCTTTAAGCAGAACAGACGCTTTTCCCTGTTCCTCTTCCCCTCCTCTTTTGTGATTTGCTCTGTCTGCGTGCCACTTTAAGAGCACTTCTCCTCTTTCTTCACACTAGAACATGGATCTGGTCAACTGGGCTCCAAATGCTATTGATCAGTGAGAGGAGAAACCGCCTACCTGACCGGGAACTTTCCTGCAGGTTATGCTGAGGACCCGTGGGCCCGCTGGCACCCGGTGTGTCTCGGGATTCTCTCAGTTGGGGATGCAGAAGATTTGTATATTTTCGGCTTCATGATCATGGGATTTCTCATATTTGGATTAAGTGGATTTCTCGCGTGCTTCAAATTCCTGAAGCTGCTGCGTGGGATTGCAGCAGACGTTCAGGGCATCTCTTGCTCCCTGAAAACTCTGACTCTTGCTACCGAGGAGCAGGGAACAAAGTTAGATGCTAACCTGGTTCAGGTTGGCAGATTGCTTGTGTTACCAGAACTCATTCTGGCTTTTTCCAACCGTTTTGAGCGAGCGATAGGTCGCGAGGAAATGTGCTGCAAATTAAACATCTTAGTTGGCTCTTTGGGCTACAGGATCCCAGCTGCAGAACTGAAGGTCACAAAACAATGACCTGGTAACCAAAACATGCCTAATCTTATCTGGCCCTCCCACAAGCGGTTTGGAAATTTTTCTCCTGCAGAAGAAGGCCAACAAGTGCTCTGATTTGACCTTTCCCCCTCTTCTATGGGACGCGTCTTTGCTGTTTCTCCTGATGAACGCACTGTTGCCAAAGTGACGATCAGACGGTAAACTGTGTATGGCTGTGGACCATACACCTCACTATACATGCGCACACACATTCATGTCACATGATACACAGACGCTTCCTAGTTGTCACTGTCTCTGCTCCACCCGCCATCTAGTGAGGGTTGCCAGCATCAACTGTTGAGCACACAGCTTGCAGTCCTGCTGGGGACTCGCAACCCCCCCTACCCGATGTCACGTGAACTGTTCTTATATGTGCTTTGATGTGAGACCCTCATGTGTGTTTTTCTAACCTCCAATTAGAAACCCCACACTTATGCTGGTTATATACTGAATTTAACACAGATGGTTACTTTTAAATCTTGTTATACTTTTGCCGGCATTGTGATCTTACTTAAAGGAGAACTTCGCTTTTTTTTAACCTGGGGTCTGTTGTCATCTTTCCTTTCATACATGTGAGTGATGTAGAAA
>JBAMHV010000004.1:23104601-23128241 GCA_037177535.1 Pseudomugil gertrudae | reverse complement strand
CACCTGTGTCCCATTGTTTGTCAGTATATTTATTCTCCCAGTTTCTGTTTCAGTCTTGTGGATCATTAGTTATAGTTATAGTTCTTTGATCCACACACCTCCATGCTTGCTCATCCCCATGACTTATGACACTGTGATTGGACCAGTATTTTTTTTTACTTTCTACACACTGCCATTAGCCCATATCCATTTAGATCATGTTTCTTTAGTTTAAACGTCTCTTTAGTAACTCAATGGTGATTTCAGAATAACCTTTTAAATGTTTATAATCATATATACAGTTAAATGACTTATCTTCATTATATATTAAATATCTTATAATTTACAAGTAACAGTACAGAGCATAGCAACAGTGTTCAGAACTAAGCCCTTCTTAGCCTCTATCAAAGAATTTGCATTGAGCTGGGTTGTTTTGATATTGTGGTCTCTTCAGGTCATTAGCTAAGCTGTATATAACTATATAACGTGCCAATATTTATATGTGTATTTGACTTTTGACTCTTTTGCTCTAAATAAAATAAATATAACACTTTATCAGTCAATCAACATTTCAGTTTTAAGAAAGCAAAGGAATATATTTAGTCTTTAAGTGAACTGTTTTCTATATATGTAGCAGGTTGCAGAAAGAGTGCAGGACATTTTTTTTAAACAGGGTTTTACTTAAACAGTGTAAAGCTATAATGGAATTTGCATGCAATGGAGTATATTGGCACATCTTGTCTCCCTGTGGCACACAATGCCATTATTCAACATCTGACTATAGTATCAAATTAGGAGAAGAGAGTGGCAGAGACACAGCAGCACAGAGAGAGAGAAAGAAAGAAAGAGCGATAGAGAAAGTGTCACCCTAGGTAAAGGATAAACAAGTAAAATGTTTTAGGTTTAAGAAATCATTGCACGTTTGAGTTATCTCCATGTTGATAAGGTTCTATCTCCTAAGAGTGAGTCTGCAACCAATTTCAACCTCTACACTCCCTTGTCTGGCAGGATGATGTATAGCTGTGTTAACTAGTGGGCCACTTCAAGGAGTAGAACTGAATTATAATATACCTTTTGTCCCACAGGAGAGCCTCAGCCCTTGTTGACTGGACTAGGCCTGGTAATTCAGCTTTCTTCTCATATTTGTCAAGTCATTCAAGCCAAACCACACCCAAGAAATCCATCACATAGCAGACAGCATTAATCCTTTTGAACTGGCCTTCACTGTCCTGTGGCTCATGTTTTAAAAGGTCTGCAACCCACCAGATATGCATGCTATCGCTGCCTGTATCTCTCAAGGTTTTTTAGAAGTCATGACTAACTAGAAGCTTGGGAATAGACTGTCTGGGCTGACGGAGAAGAGAAGGGGTCTCCCCAAGAGACTCCGTCAGTCCCTGACACTCACACCTCATACAGATTCTCTTTCATGTGGACTATTAGCATCAGGTAATGCTGTAGCCAAATGCTTTGAAGTCAGCATAGATATCAAAGGATCAGGATTAGACAGGGAAAGGCCACAAAGATGAGAAGTGTATTTGGATACGACTGGAACACAACACATGTGAATGAGCAGACTGCAGTTTAAAAAGTGCATGGAAGCAAAATTTATCTCAAGGCTGTTACATCACCCGCTGCTATCTTCCCATTAGAATCAAAATAATACATTTACTGTCATTATTTAGACAAGTACGAAAAAAGTATGTTTTATAGTAGCAAGTAACTTCAAATGCTACTGTCACTGGGAAAGCTAATCTGCCAGTTGTGCATAATCTCTATACAAAGAAAAAAAAAAAAAGAAAGGAAGAAAAGGAGGCTCGTGACCCAGCACTCCAGACGTGTTTCTCACACACCACTTTGTGCTGAGAGTCCTCTCTGAGCGGTGAGCTTCGATCCAGTGCAGTCCAAGCAGCGAGAGCGCTGCAGGGGACGGGAGATTTAGCTGAAGTGCTTCCACCCTGCTATGTTAATCCTGTGGCTGCAAAGAGGGGGTGAGTGAGAGAGAGAAGGGAGACAGAGAGAAAGACCTGGAGCTTGCATGTTACTAAAGAAGGTTTTGCAGGATCAGCCAAATATGAAAAACAGATATGTGGGGCACTGGAAGGAAGCCACCTACCCAAGGCTTCCATCACAACTAATACAGCATCTGGACACAGATAGAAAGCACATACATATACTGAATCAAATAATACACACAGACAATAATATTGTAAACTCAAGCTTAAGTGGTCTGAAAAAAGGCATTGTTCAACAAAACAGTAGAAAACAAAATAGAAAATACTCCTTGCCAAAACTGAAGAGACCTGAGTCATTTTTAAATACTATAGCTAACAGGTTGAGGTTTTTGTAATAAAGGTCTGCAGCTTTTTACAGTACTTTTTACTCATTGCATGTTTTCATCCACAGTTCAATAATAAGCTTTAATATATGACAAAAAAAATGTGCAGACTCAACCAGTAGCAACTCTGCACATTTCAATTTCAGTCTGGTCAGGAAGCAGAAATGCTCATCTCCTGGTCTGACTGCACCTCGGATCCGAGTGCTGTGTGAAGACCAAACTTTTGGATGGAGTGAAGCTTGTAGCAGCAAACTTCTTTGAGAAGAGTGGTCAATATGCGCTTTTACGTCAGACTCACAGCAAAAGTCTCCTGTAACTCATGTAACCCCAGAAAAAGTTAGCAGATTTTCTCCTTAGTTACTTTTTAAAAAATATTCCATGACAGGGTCTGAAAATTCATAAAGTAGATATATTGTCAAAGCTGCTAAGTTATTAGACAAGCTCTACCGTGTGCAACCATGTAATTGGTGTTCTGGGTAATTATTGTTACAGTTTGAGTTTGGTTTGAATTTGGTTTCCTGTTTTGTTTTGATTTTGTTCCTGTGTTGGTTTTATGTGTTCTGTTTAGCTTTATTATTTCCTGTTAATTGGTTCCACCTGAATTCAATTTAATCATTCATTTCACCTGTGTCTTGTTTGTTTTTGTATAGTTATACTCCCTGGTTTATGTTGTCCGTGTGGTTCTTTAGCTTTTAGTTCTCAAAAGTTAACATTAGTCTATAGTAGTCTTTAGCTATCATTACTTTTCAGCCATCTTTGTAAAAGTTAGTTCTGGTTTCCGTATATTTATTCCTTTTGTTCCTGTATTAAAGCTTAAGCATTCAGCATTTCATCTGTCTCCCGTCTCCTGCCTGCCTTCGGGCACACACATCTCTGCATCTTCTCACCACCAAATGTGACAATTATGTATTGACAAATGAGTCAGAGTACGGCATGCTCATTTTGATTTAATAATATATTAATATATTATTAAACTGGATAATATACTAATAATAAATAATATCTTAATAAATTATTAATTTATTATTTAATGACAATATATAATTAACAAAATACTTTCATTCCTGTCTTACAAGGGTGTCAAAACAGTATATCAGTGGAGGTTCCTCATTGGTCTATATTTTCTGAGTGTAATTTTAAATTCTATGTCAAATCCCTCTGTTACCAAAAAAACATATATAGGATATAATTACCCTATTTTTGGAAATGGTAAAAACAATTGTTACTAGGTTTTGATTAAATGCAATTCAAGTCAAAGTTGGATTCATTTACACATTTAACCAAAAAACTACCTATTATCAGAATTACCTTAGCTTTGGTTATTATTAGCTTTTTACTGGCATATTGACATTTGAATAATTCTAAGAAGACATGTTATAAAATTTACATGCTTTGACGTGTACAGAACTTAGGCACCACAATAATCTTCTTCATGTCATTAATGACAAATAATGTCATTATTTACACAGTATATTTGTCCACAGCAGGTAAAGACACTGAACTGAGGAACTCCACTCCACCTTTCTGTGCCTAATTTGAGTGCAGATCCCATCAAATTAATCTGAAGCACATGATTCTGTACAGACAGAGACTAGCTCAAATTAACACACACTAGATGCTTACTCTATCACATGCCAAACTTATTTAAGTTTGTCAATGTTCATCACAATTAGTTTTACTCATCACTCATTTGGTGCAAGATCTAGTCATTGAGTTGAAAGCTGAACTTACACAGGTTGTTAAAACCTGACTGCAGATAACACTAAATATCATAAGTGGCAGCTCACTTTTTATTTGTCACCTGTCAACTGTATTTTATCTGAAGCGCACACAAACAAAGAAAAATGGCTGTCGGTGAATTAACCGAATAGCTCAGCCGCTGTGTCATCATGCAGAATGTACGGGGTGAAAAGTACTCACGAAAAGTGATCATGCTAAGGCGATCCCTCTGTCAGAGGCATGCCAGGATGACCCGTAGAGGAGCCGACCAGCACGTGTGAAAGGCCAGGAGGGCAGTCCACACCCCGCCGCACCAGATGCACACCCAGCCCTACACTCACATACATACACATACCCACCTGTCCACACATATCCTTCATAGCAGTAACCACACCACGCTGGTGGCAGGGCCACCTAAGAAGCCACGCCCACCACACATGACATGGCCCACCCCTCAAATGTTGTCTGTATAACGTCAGTGGTTTCTTGTGCTTAATGAATAAAAACTGGGAAGCGTGCAGCAAACAGGGCCACCTTGATGCCCCCCTCCCAACCCCCGGACCACCCACCCGTCCCATGTGCGATGGCAAGTGGGTAGGGTGAAGAATCCACGGATGTAAGCACCTAGGCAGTAAGCACCTCCCATTCCCTGGGGCCCTTAAGAGCAGGACAAGCCAGGACTGCCGTCCCAACCACATGAGCCCAAAGCAAACTGCCAGGGAGCTGCTACCAGCCCCAGAAGGCACCCACCCACCACACAGGTCATCAGCGGAGGGAGACCCCAGCCGCTCCCCCTAATGCCCACCGAGGACATGCCACAGTCCCTCTCCACCAGCACACCCAAGCCATTCCCACCCCGATCATGACATCCCTTCGCCCCAACATCCCACCTCACTCCCACTAAACCTTTCCACCCCCACACTCCCACCTACAAAATGTAAAACACACCCAGACCTTCCCTTCCACATATCATGTTTTACTTGGTTTTGTTCTTCCTTTCTTCTTAGCTATTTAATGTTTTCTAAAGCATTTGGGTTCTATTCCTTTGAAGTAAATGTTATGTTTTGTATTTTTTTTTGTATTTCTTTTTATTTTGACATTTACACATCTGTGCTTACATTATAGCGGTTAATCCTGCTGCTCACTGAGCTCATTGTGTCAGCCTCTCTAATCTAACATTAACGTAAATGCCTGTGGAAAAATATGACTTTAATGCTGTTGAGTTATTTACAGAATGGGTACTGTGCATGAAGGTTTGTTTAAACAGGAAAATATAACTGCAATTTACTTTTAGCTTTTGTTTCATAATAAAATTTTAATGACATTACTTTCTACTCAAAGGAAAGTTTTTTTAACTCACAATATTTGGACTTTTCTGACATTTTAAAAATTGTTTCAATTAATACATGTGATTGGGGTCAGCAGTTCCAACATCGGCTCTGTATATGAATAAGCATGAGAACAATAATGAGCATTGTGTGTCTGGGTTTTTTTTAAAGCCTTGATCTGTCAGCTGCTTTAAACAAACATGTAGAGAATCATTTTGATTATTGTGATGTTAACCACAGCTGCATTAAAACAATGAGTCATTCTCCAAAAGCTGCAATTATTGGTATTAAAGCCTAGTGCACCTAACCCTTCCAGAGAGTGCTTCAACAAGTCAACCATTCATCTCAGGGAACAATGTGCGCTTACACACACCATGCATAATTCAAGTGATCCACTTGTAGCACTGAAAAGAGAGAGAGAAACAAATGGCATATTAAAAAAGGAAAAAAAGGGGGGATGCCAGAGAGAATTATAGCAAAATGCTGAAATTACACACTTACAATGTGATAAAAACAGACAAATGAAATGGATTTCACACTTTGCCCTTTGCTCCTTTTTTCTGTGTTTCTCTTTTGCTCTAAAGACCCTAACCCCAAAATAATGTTTTAGTTAAAGTGATATTAGGTGAAAAGCTTGTGTGGGCGGTGCTACTTGGTTAAATGTGGGGGTAATCAGCTTAATGCAGAGTTAAAGGGCCGATGGGACACTGGCCAAATCTCTGGGCTATTAAAGTCCCATGTCCACCACAGTGACCTCATCTTCAGTCTTAATTATGGCAATAGTGTCTATCTCCTTAGTCCCCCCTCTTCTCTTTGTCAGGCTCACTTGTTCTCACTTCGTCTCTCAGTTTCTCTCTTTAACTTCCTCTGCAGCCCTCTGCTGTTCAGTGTTCTTTCTTGTTTCAAACCTCATGTAAACACCAGCAGCCCCATCTGTCTCAGCTTCTCTTTCAGCTTCTCCCTCTCTATCTTTTGCTTTCTTTCGTAGTTCCCATTTCTGGCCATCCACGTCCCCCATTCAGCATTCCCTCCCACATGCCTTTTCTGTCCCATTGAGTCGTCTTTTTATTTTTTTCTCCCAGGGCTGCACTCGTTCCTTCCCTTCCTCTGTGCTTTACTGTCACTTCTGTCAGTGCATTCTAAAAATGAATGACAGCGAGGTGGAAAGTATGTCACTGATTTAATTATTTGGAGAGGCCAATGGGAGGTCTTGTTGCAAATGACTGTTGAGGCTTTAAAAACTGCATATTAAAAAAAGACATTCTGCAGGAATAAATGCAGCTCTATGGGATGCAGCAATTTTTGCTATTTTGCTCTTGAGATTGCATTTGTACTTTTTATTTAACTTCTAATGCCTGTTGACATTTCTGTGACTCCCTTTCTACATGCCTGACATGATTCAGTCTTCATCTTTGTTTCCTTCATCCACTTTCACCCTCATCCTTTTTACTAAGCTTTTACTCAGAAAAAAACACAATGAAATTATATAACCTGTCTCTTTAATTCCTTCCACTCCCATGTGCCACTTTACTCTCTCCATTTTCAGCCCATTGTAAAACTCTTTCACCTTTTTCCCACTGCCTCTTCTGTTTTTCCCTCTTTCTAATCACCTTCCCTTTCTTTATGTTTTATTTTCTTTCTCTTTTTTATTCCCCCACTGGCTTGACTTGCTTCTTGTTACAATGCACCATCAGTATTGCAAAGAAAAACCACAGGCAGCTGTTTGTGTTCACCCACTCAAATAAATTCTAAATTCCACTAATTCATCTCTGTGGGCTACACACACACACACACATGTGCTTGCTATCTTTCGAAGCCATGGCGAGTGAACACAAATTTAACACAGACACACTCAACAATCAAAGACAACATTGGAGAAACACACTAACAAATGCATGTGTGCATACAGTATAAGTGCACACTGGGACATGCACAAACACACACAAGTAAACATGCAGCTTGTGGCACACGACCATAACATCACTGCCAAACATCTGTTGCCACATCTATAATTTCAACAGAACCCCAGTTTGCCATTGAGATGCATACACTGCCAGCTGGGCTTCCACTTCTGCCAGCCTCACATCTGTAATGTGCCTGTTCAGGGGACAGGTTGTGTCTCTTGAATGCAAGCGTGGGTGTCTTTGTGTATGCGTGCTAAGCAGAAAACATCCATCTGCTGACTCTTTCACACCATCAAGTCAGGGTTAAGGAAATCAAGGATTTGCATGGAAATGCAAGTTATGTGCCAAACAGTAGTTGATCTAAACATGTTGAAAGTTAAGAGCAGGCTTTTGCTGAATTTTATAGTTATGCTGCTTAAGTAGTTTGAACACTTTTTTTAGGTATACCTTCTTTGTACTAGTTTTTGGACCTTTTTTGCGAATAGCTTATTCTTGCTGTCACAGACTATAAAATGTTAGCAACATTCCTTAGAGATTTTGCTCCATATTGTCATGATATCATCATGCTGTTTTTGCAGATTTGCCGGCTGCACATCTATGTTTTGTGGCTTGGTGAATTATCCTGCTGGAAGTATCCATCAGAAAAGATGGAGAAGGTGATTGACAATACTCAGGTAGGTTTTGGTGGTGAAACGGTGTCATGTTTGCACTAAAGAATCCAATGAGTACCAAGCAAATATTTCCCACAATACTACACCACCTAGCAGCCTGATTGTTACATGTCATATCTTACGCTTAATTAATTGTGTTTTTATGTTACTTACATGAAAGTCTGACCCAACCATCTCAATGTGAAATTGAACTAGAGACTCATGAGACCAATCGGTTTGCCATCTTTGGTCCAGTTTGGCTAAATTTGTGTGAATTGTAGCTTCAGATTCACGTTCTTAGCTGACAGAAGTGGCATCCACTGTAATCTTCTACTGCTTTAGCTCATCTGCTTATAGGTGGGACTGTGTAAAGAGATGGCATTTTACTTTGATTGAAACAAATGCTTATCTATTTCCTGTTGCCTTTCTATGCCCATTCTCTATCAGTAAATTTTGGTCCAGGCAACTGCTGCTCACACTGCTACTGTTTTTTCTGACTTTTCACTGTAGACCCTGAAGATGGTTGTCTGTAAAATTTCCAGCAGCTCATGAAATACTCACCAAGAACTATGTCATGCGTTTAATCTGGGAAATGCCTTATAACTGGATGCCAGAATCAGAATTCAATTCAATTCAACTTTATTTTTTCACTTCATGACAATGTCATCTCAGGGCGCTTCACAGATATCATATGATATTGATTCATCAAAAAAAGCCTAGCTAGGCGAAACCAAAAGATAGAATGTTGACTTTGATCCAATCCCCAGCCTGAGCAAGCATGTGTTGACAGTGGAAAGGTAAACTCCCTTTTAACAGGAAAGGAATATCCTCTGCCATCTGTCTCGACTGGCTGGTGTCAGGGTTTGTGTTAGTTTTTCTGTATTTCCTGTTTTATTTTGGTTTATTTCCTGTTTGTCTGTTGTGTTTAGTCTAGCTTTCTTGTGTTCCCGTTTATTGTTTTTACCTGGTTTCATTTAGTTCATTCATTCCACCTGTGTCTTGTTCTGTTCTGTGTATTTATAGTCCCGGTTTCTGTGTCATGGTTGTGGTTCATTAGTTGTAGTTAGTCTTGTTTCTGGGCATGTATTCTCTGGAAGTTCCATTAGTTTGCTACAATAAATGTCCTTAATCTACATCATCCGCCTGCTTTGGGTCCACTCATCTCCATCATACCTCCATACTTGCTCACCCCGGGATCATAACAGCTGAGGTGGAGAGGACAGGAATGTCAGATTAACATTGCAACAACATTAACACTGCAGCTTTTATGAAATTAAATTAAATATACTTTATTGATCTCAGAGGGAAATTCAAATTGTAATAGTTTTTTAAATTTTTTAAAAATAGTTATTGAAGGGTCTTCACTGTTCTTGCCGGGATGGTGCCGTCCACACAGAAGTCCATAAAATCAGTCAAGCTGTTGATGTCATCTCCATGAGGACCACAGAGGACACTCCAGTCTGCTGTATCAAAGCACCATCTAAGAGCATCCTCAGCATCGTTAGACCAGGTTTTAACAGTCTCTCCATTTACAAGCTATCGCTGAACGATGGGCCCTCTCTGGTGGAGCAGCTGACAAAAGATAGCAGTTCCATGTCTCTCGTACAGATCCTCCCCCCAACAGCGACACGTCCAGGATGACACCAACACCGGCCAACCAGCACTGCAACTCCACCTCGCCCCAGGTCTCCACCGAGCCGTTTACTGCGGTCTGCACGGACCGTCTTGAAGCCGCGTACAGACGCATTACAGTCTGGGATGTGTTCATGCAGCCATGTCTCAGTGAAGCACACAAAACTGCACTCTCTTTATTCTTTCCGAGACCTGGTTAGCACCTGGAGCTCATCAATTTTGTTAGCTAGCAATCCCACATTACCTATCACAACAGTTGGAAGAAACGTTTTAAATCACCATTATTTTTCTCTTTGCTTCACTGCTGCCCTGCATCTTAATCTATTTCTTTTCAACTCCATTGGGATTTGAAGTGTTATTTCACTGATAATCTTGAATTTGGAGCATTATCAGTAAATCCCAGTGGTAAACAAGTCTCATTGCCATGGAGACTCTAATAACAAGTCTTAAAATAACAGAAAAACAGAAATGCAGAGAGACTCCCGGGGAGCACAACTTCCGCCAACGCAAAAAGTCTTCTTGATTGACCCAAACTGACAGCTGATGTCTTAAAAAAGACCCATATATTACAAAAATCACAAAATATCACTACAGTTAACACAGAGCTACTACTGTTTGCTGCGAAGGATTTATAGCATGTACACTTTGTTTTAAGCTAATTCAGCTCCAAACGAAGTGTGCATTTGAGGTATAGTTCCTAAGTGCACTTTCAGTTGGGACAGAACTTGGTGCGCCAGTATAATATATTATGGGGTTGACAAATCTGCATTTCGAGGTGTGCAGACCCTGAATTGTATTTATGCAATCACTAATTGTATGCTGCATTATTTATTTTAACTCTCATTACTTTGTAGAAATATGTTTTTGATTCAAGATAATGTTTTGAGATTTTTTGGTTGACAAAACCAAATTTTGTTGCACATGATTAATTTACCAAAGCAATAAGAGTGAAAAATCTCAAGGGATGAACACTTTTTCAAGGCACTGTATTTGGCTGGGTGATTAACAACACAGCTGTCAGGGGAGTGACATTAAAATAGTACATTTTTTACTTTTTTAATGTGAAGCATACAGTACAACTCAGTATCTATTTCCTTGGCTGGTTTGCTTTGATCTCTTCTTAACCTAAGATTGAGAGTTGTTTCTGTAATGAACTTCATGTGTGCATCCCTCACATTCTTTTATTCTGTATTAATTAACCAGTGTAAATATGCAGTATTTGCATGTAATGTAACATTTGACCTTATTTCTGGAAGTGTGAAATATTAGATATTAACATTCAAAACCTAATCTTGTCTAATTACAGTCTAATTATGCATTCAGAGCCATGTGTAATCACAATGTATTGCATGCTGTTAGTGGTCTTTTTTTTTTTTTTTACTGTAAAACTGTAAACTGTTCTGAATTCGTACTTTGACTTATTTTGTATATAACCACAGAATACCAGAAATTAGAATTAAAATACATTTTAATTTAAATTATTTACATTTTTTAACAGTTTTTTTTCCTTTTTTGGTTGCAGAATGTCTGTTTATTTCCTCTTCCACATTGAGTGCACTTATGTTGCGAAATGTGTGATCTTGCTCCTTATACATCTGTCATGCAAATGAACAGTGTACATTTGACATCTTTATTTTCCCCTAACATGCTAAGTAGAAATTAAGAGGAAGTGTGTTAGATGTTTTGTATTGTATTTTTGCCTTGTTTGCTGAGCACAAAGTCCTCCACAGAAACTTAGAATCTATCATGGTCACAAGTGAGCATTATACAATGACAGTTCCGGAGCAGAACTACACGGAAAAAGTTATTGGTTTTGATTGCTCTTAAGTTTCTTGAACCACATACTCCAAAATACTGATTTAAAACCACAACCCTATGTAACACATGCACAGTGTTTTTCTATCTACTGCAATTTGGTATGTTTTCTGGGGAGTAAGCCAGGGCTCATCAAGTCCAGTCCCAGAGGGCTGGTGTCCTGCAGGTATTCCATGCTTTCCAGCAACACACCTGATTTAAATTACTGGTTCATTAACAGACATGTTAATCCGGACCGGATTTGAAGATCCCTGGGCTAAGTTATCTATCACCTGACAAAGAAAACAGAGCAAGCGTTACGTGTTATAGCTGACACACACAGTGAAAGGAACAAACCAGAGAAGAAGAGAAAAATGGAAAAATAGAAATAAAAATCACACTGGAAAAACTTTCTGATTGTATTCTTCTACAACTTCAAGTGTTATTGGACAGCTGCAAAGAACTTCATAGTGATTCATTACCGCCACCATGTCAAAACGTGGCAGTGAACAGTTAAATTTGTCTTCTATACAATAAGTGATAATTACATGTAATTTTAAAAATTGATGTATTATTATTTCCACTGGCAGTGAAGTTAACCTCTAGTGCTTATTGTGTAGACTAGTTTAGTTGTGTCTTTATGATGCATTTTGTATTGCAGCCTTTTACAGATAGCATGCTAATACGGTTTAGTTCTTTTTATGTCATATAATGCATAGGGTAAGATATTGATTTGCATGAAAAGTGCAAGGTTCCATCCATCAATTCTAGATGGTGTCTGTGATATTGGATGGGTGTTTTCAGTGGTATAAGTATTGATTTAATATCTCAGTATTCATACCTTCAGTTTTTAGAAAGACTGACAGGCTCAATTTCATTTTAATTATGCCTTTAGGTGCTGCTGTCTTTGTTTATTGCAAAACATATGAAGTATTACACTTTGCAATTTAATCTGAACAGAGCTATCTTTGGTGTGTTTACTCATTGGTCTGAAAAGTAAAAATATTTTCTAAGACACCAAGATAATCATTAACAGTTGTTTTAGTGTAAATTTGATAATTTATTTTCCATGTGGTCATGGAGAAATACATTTACTACAAAACTGCAGGAGACTATTGTTGTAGACAAGAAGCCTAAAGAGACTGAGAAAGTGAGCGATTGTGGGTTGAGAGTGAAAAGCACTGAGAAATAATGCTATTTTTTAAGAAGCTATTTGTAAGTTTTTTGTTCAGATTCACCTTGAAAAGATTTATAGTTTGACCAGTGTCACATGTGGAGGCTTTAACTGGGGCACCAAAGTGCAATTGGAAACTATCTTAAGAAGCAAAGGTCAACCAGGAAACACATTATTTCCTGTGAATCGTGGTACATTAATGCACTGGGATCTATTCCTTTTTCACTTCAGTATAGAGAGACCCATAGATGCAGGGAGACTACAGCAAAAGTACTGAGAGATACAAACAACATTAAGCCACATTAAAGAAGATTAAGGCAAGCAATCAATTGCTGGTTGCCATGGTAGCGCCAAGCCTAAACTGTCATTAAGTGGAACCGGGTGGTTATAGCCAAGACTAAGATTTTACAATGAGGATAAGCTAAATATTATCTACCAAACATCCATCCCAACCCCCATCCCCCGCTCGCTGCCTGTAATTCTGAACCTACATCCCAGATAATCTTTGCCCACTAAATGTATTTATGCTTGTTCTGCTTATTTATGGCCTCATGGATTGTGTGTGTTTATTTGGCGGTGGCAGTGAGAGGGAAAATTTTTAGACCAGTAAGATTTTATAGCTCAATTTGTTGTTAGAATAATTTCTTCAAACTACCTCCAGAGATTTTAACTATACATAGTAAGCATTTCACACTCTGCATATTGTCCCATCTCCTTTGAAGAGGCCCATCTAAAGACAACAAAAATAAAATGTACAAAAAAAAAAAAAAAAAAAACGGAGGTGAGAAGGTTTCTGGGCCTCATTGGCCTTTTAGAAAGATGATGAGGTTCAATGGGGGCTTAAATATGATTGCTAAGCCAAAGTGCATCACGAGGCGAGTCACCACAGCAGGAGAGGACATGAGGACACAGCTGTTTGTAGTTGTATAAACTGCAAAAAAAAAAAAAAAAAAAGAGAGAGAGAGAGAGATACTTGACTGCACATTTTACACTTAGGAGTTATTTTGAGCTAAGATGCTTTTCAGCTGCATTCATGATGATATTCTGTATGGCGAAACTACCAATTATTTACATGCATATTTTTGTGTGTCCAGATATCCATCAACTGATTACCTGCATGATATTTGTATAATGGAATATATTTTCATGCTTAACTCTAAGGGCCAGATTTACAAAAGGTTTGCGTGCAAACTAAAATGCATACAAACTCGTTGTTCACATTGTGAGCAAAAGGGTTTGCGTCTTTCAAAGGTGCAAAATTGCGTGTCCGTCTCAAATAGTACTTTTGCCTCAATAAATATGTAAATTGGGGCGTTCACATGCAATTTTGCGTGTGGTGGGAGGAGAACATGTAAATATATGATTTTAGCACACGCAAAGTGATTTATCAATCCCGAAAGTAATTTTGCTGATAGAAATTGCGTCTATATTTAACGCGTGTCAAAAGGACGTGCAAACGGTTTGTATGCGTAATTGCGCACACATGGCTGCAGTGATTGTAGCAAGACTCTTCAAATAAGACGGACAGAACACATATTAACATGTTTGGAATAAGAGAGGAAGTAATTATTAAAAACATATCACCTATCCAGCGTTGCTATGTTGGAGCTGTTGGAGTAACTCAGGCAAGGTTGTTGACTGAATTCCTAAATGCTGGGAGGTTTATTAGTTTTACATGCACACGCATATAAACAGATACCGAAAATACACCTTCATTGAACGCGCAGTGCGTTTGTGATGTCCTTGGCATCATTACGGATGTTGTGGTAAAATATCCCGAATCAGTACACGATTCCTTTATTTCAGAAACAGTGTTCTATGTTCCAAGTTGAGGGATGGTGAGTTTGGAGATAGCTGCTTCTAGCTGAGTAAATCATTTGTAAAACAATAATCTTACTAAAAAACAGGAACACCTTTCATATTGATTAATATTTTTAAGATGACAGTGCATACGCCCTACACCCCTCCTCCTGACACCTGTTCTCAACCAGACCAGGTACAACGATGCCCGCACACGAAATATTGTGGAGCGCACCGTCGGAATCCTGAAGAGCAGGATCTGTTGTTTTGATCGGACGGGAGGAGCACTGCTGTACAGGCCGGAAAAAATAGCTGAGATTGTAGTCACCTGCTGCATAATATCGCCAAGCAACATGGGCAAGAACACACGCTAAATCCTCATTTACGTGGGCGTGTCTCAGACACTTTGCACCCGCAGTCCTTTGCGTGAGCAATCTTAGTAAATCAAGTACTAACCACGATCCTGCCCAACACGCTAAATTCTAGATCCCACACGCTAATTAGTACACCAAATTGAGATCTTATTAGATTTGGCCCTATATGTGTGTGCAGCAGATTTGTCTAACTGTTGAAAGCCAGACAATGTGCACACGCAATAGAGCACAAATAACAACTAAAGGACAAATCTAACTTTTATTTTAATTATGATTTTTAAAAGTTTTAAGAATAAGTTTCTCCCCAAAAATTGGTCGATCGTTCTTTTTAACTTTTTTTATTTAAAAAAAATATTTTTTAAAAAACTACATGACTTTTCTCAAAGTTCAGAAGGTAAGAGATTTTTTTTTATTCCTCCTTTATTGGACAGATATGAAACTTTAATTTTTATGTCAGTTGGTGGAGAGTAAAACCTGTAGATAAACAGATTTTTATCACTAGTTTTTACTAAATCTACAAAAGTTTTGGCCAATGGTACTAATTTTATCTTCTCAATTTTCAACTGTTTGTGCAAGTTTAGTATAAAGTAGTCAACAACCAATAATTTCTTTCTGTGTTTTTTTTAAAATTGTATTCCTGTTCAGGGTTGTGTGTGTGTATGTGTGTGTGTCTTTTTATAAAGCCAACACAGAGAGACAAAGAAGCATGTTTATATCTCAGGGAGCATTCATGGACTGTGGGACCAAATGGGAGAACCAGGATAAGGAGATCATCCAATCACCAAACAGAAAATTCTGGCTTCAACTGCTCCCACCCGGTTCTGGAAACCGGAACCTGGCTATGAGGCAACTTTACAAACAACCACCACTCAGGGTGTCTTAAAAAAATACATTTCTGTTTTTCATGAGATGCACATGCAGATGGTGAACCTGGTAAATACTGAACTAAAGTAGGGGTCTTAGTACTGATTATTTAGACAAAATACTTAAACACAGGTAAATTATGCTTTTATTCTTTGCCCTTATCTAGTTGTTGGGTCAATAACTCACAATCCCTGCATGCTCATTGTCCGTTAAACAGAAGTGTCGACATTGCATCCAGGAAGCAGCTTTGGCTTTTACAAATTGAATTGGGAGCATTGATATTCCACTCGGGCCTCTGTGCACTCGGGCAGGGCTCTAACACAGGCAAGGGGAGAGAGACGTATAATGTTCTGTCAGCATATGCGCTGGGCCCCGTCCATCTGTGTGATGGGCCCCACAGCACTACTAATTTCCCTTTCCCCATCCTTTTATACTTCCCTGGAAACTGGTACGGTAACGGATCCCAAATGAGAACAGTAGAAAAATGACAGTCCCTGTGCAGTACTTGCATGTGGTTTGCTTTCAGGTATACTTCATCTGGGTGCCTTTCTGAAGATTGTTTTTTTACATATACCAACATGCTTCTACACATGTATTAGACACATGTAAATCCTACCCTTTCATGATCAGTTTAGTTCAACAGCATGTACAAAAGTGTCATGGCTCACTGTAACGGAGGTCATGTGTTTGTATTGTGTAGCCTTGTCTGTTATACCTACTCCTCTTCTTCCTATTACCCTATTATCAGTTTCCCCAGAGGCACCTTGTCCTTACTGCCATCTGCAGGCCCGGCATGTATACTGATTAATTAGCAAACATGGCAAAAACCACGCTGGCCTCTTATTAAAATCCCTCATTATATGGGACGTCCTGGCGGCTGACTGTCAAATGTGTGTCACTGAATTTTTAGCTTTTTTTTCATCACAACTTTGGTTTCACTTCTCTCATTTTCCTCCCTCTCTTTCTGATATGGGGAGCAAAACTGGAAATGAGAGAGGCTTTGGATGTCCTCTTTCTTTGATGGGGGTCAGGAAGTCAAAGCAAGAGCATGACATCGAAGCAGAGATGGAAGATTTGAGATACAGCCAGCTGATGACCCACTATGATCCAGCAGAAGTACAAGACAATTACTACTGAATTATAACCCTCTGAGAAGTTATTGCCTTTGGGACTTTTATGTCCATTGTGAAAGTCAGCAAACGGGTGAACCTTTAAATGAATCTTTGACTGCACAATTTTCAGGGAGAGCATGTGTTTCGTGCATTGATATATGTATGTAGAAATGAACATCATCAACCCTTCATATGTCTCTGGAGGTTGGCTTGATGATATTAAAGTATATATATATATATATATATATATATATATACATACACACACACACACGTATGGGTCATACTGTCAAATGGTGTCATTTCTGAGCACATTCTATGAAATTCACCAAAATTGTCATTTTTCAAAATTACCAGCTTATAACTAATGTATAATTTAGGTAAGAGGACAGTTTGTTGAGATTGACCTCTTATAATATTTTAACTTGGAAAGCACTTGGAGAGCATTGGGGCGGCTGTGGCGCATGTAGTAGAGCGGGTTATTTCCTATCCAGCAAGTTAGTTGTTCAAATCCCGGCTCTGTTGAAGTGTCCTTGAGCAAGACACTGAACCTCCAGTTGCTACCGGTGCTGCGTCACCGGTGTGTGAATGTGTGCATGTTTGTGTGAGCGTATGGGTGAATGTGTCAAATAGTGTTAAAGCACTTTGAGTGCACTGATGTGTAGAAAAGCGCTATACAAGTACAAGACCATTTACCATTTACCTCCGCCAAGCTTATTATTACTATCTCGCAATGATAAAGAATCTTTGAAAAAGTCCTGGATCCAGAAGGTGATCTGATCACCTTCAAAAGGTAATACTTTGTTCCTTTTTCTATTTCTAAGTCTTCCTGAAAATTTTATGAAAATCATTCCGGTACCTTCTGAGTTATCTTGTTCACAGACAAAATGACAGACAAGTGCTTCCAATCACATAACCTCCGCCACCGCTTGGCTTACGTAGGTAACTATGAACCAATATACAGAAAAATGAATGAGAGAACTTAGTTTTGTCTTCCCATGGCCTTCAGAAGATCCAACTGATGCTACTTCTTGCTTTGCACATGACTTGTTAAATGTTCAAAATTAATCAGGTAGTGGAATGTGTTAGGGGAACAGGACAGAGTGAAACCCTGGGGATATGACTAAAATGTGCATTTAGAAAAAAAAATCCTGATAAAAAATGCTTGTATGGAATGGATGGAATATTGAAATACTCAGTAATAATAAAACAACCTTTTTTTATTAATAATCATCATCAATCATTTGGCATATATAAAGTGTAATGTTACAGAGTGAGGGACAGGTGGAATATGCAATGTTTAAAGTGCTCATAATAGGTTTTATACATTTTCTCATGACACAGCTTAAATTAGGAATTAGATCATTTTACAGGACAGTTAGCTAAGTAAGAAAATGTTACAATTAATTTTAATGTGCAATTAAACAAAAAAATTTCTAGGGATGAAAATGGAAATGTGGACATGGCACCCATTTGGTGGAAAGGCACACACACACACATATATATATATATATGTTTGTGTGTATGTTCTTTTCTCACACCTATGTGTGTATACCTTCTTAACA
Organism: Pseudomugil gertrudae; assembly: GCA_037177535.1. NCBI lineage: Eukaryota > Metazoa > Chordata > Actinopteri > Atheriniformes > Pseudomugilidae > Pseudomugil > Pseudomugil gertrudae. The sequence continues at coordinate 23,110,011 of JBAMHV010000004.1, read as the reverse complement.
TTTTTTTTGTCTTTTCCCTCTAAATCTGGTGTCACATCTTTATGTATATTTGGTTGTTTGCGATGGATAATTGCTCTGTCAAGTATGGAAAATTTAAATTTTTTTCTACAGCAAAAATTCCTAGATTATGTAAATAAGAAGTTTACACACCTGAAGGAATAAAAACATCTTCAAAGATCACTACAGAGGACACTTATGAAATAATTTATTTCAACAAAAGCAATGTTAAGTACTCTAAAGAATCTTTCCTTTTAACACAAACTTGCCCAATCGAGTGAAATAGGTTAATTCTAGTTAGTATGACCTCCAGTCATAGAAGCAGCACATATGTACAGAAGCAGAAAAAAAAACAAAAAAAAACTTTGGTTGGCAATGAAGCTTGTCTGCAAACACCTAAACAGTTATCATGGAACATCTGTCTACCCTGTTGACCTCCTCGGCTTATGTCAAATAAGGCCGATTAAACTGAGATGGACGGGAAGATAAGGATTGATACGAAGCTGTGTATCTGGGTAACCCTGTCGTTTCTTTTTTCTTCAAACATTCCTTAGTGTGATGTGTGTTCTGGGCCAGAGGGCAAAGTAGATATATTCCTGAGGATTCAGTCACAAATCTGCCACAATAAGTAACATACGATCGGCAGCATTTTAAAGTGTATTTTAAACCAACAGGTTTAGCAGTGAGGCTGCAAAATGTACCAGGGCTTACACTGTAAAGCACACAGCAGCAAAGCCTGAATAGGGAGACATCTTGGACAGATGGCCAGGCAGTGGCTAAGCCAACACAGAGACAAACAAACACGCGTGCCCACAATAAAATTGAAACGTTATTGCATAATTTTGCAGTTTTTGCAATAAATAGGATAAACATTTAATGAACTTGTGGTTCCTGAAGTTGAGAAAAGAATGCCACCATGACCCCATCACAACTAGCAGGAAGATATTTTGGACTTCTTTTGGACTCCAAGTGAGACAACTGCTAAGAATCTTTCTTCCATTTTTGACAGAAGAATGACATGTTAGTTTTCAACCCAAGGCCAAAAATACTATGTCACATTGTAAATTGTAAATAAAAAGATGAGCTAAGATTTTTTTTTCATCTTGATAGAGCAAAATTATTTTTTTTTATATTTAAAGTTTTGTCTTCTCCATTACGCAAAAATGATTAGTGTATAAAATGTTTAAAGCCATTTAATTTTGTAGTTTTAAAACCGCATCTTAACCCATAGATGTGGCAGTGGTAAATTGTCACTCTGAGCAATAGCTGTAATTAACAAGAGTTAGATGGTTTTGCTATACAAAGGTTTCTCATTGGATGCTGATTCAAGTCATCTGAATGTACATTTATTTTTGTGAGAATTCTCATTCCCTTGTGCTATTTATATAAAAATAACATCAAAATTCCTTCACTTCTGAAAAAAAAAACAATGTTTCTTGCATGTTTGACCTTTTACATCATCTCAATATCCACTCTGGACTGTTGATATTCAGTTATGCATTTGTACAATATTGGCCCAGTTGTGCAGAGGTAGCTCTGCTTAGGACTAATTAGTTGCGTGTTTCTTTCTTTTTCTTTCTGTAGACATGGAGATCTGTCAGGCCAGACCATGAAGTAAGATTCTCTATCAGCTGCTGCACATATCTGATTTTGAGGAACCTGTAAAATTTAGAAGAGCATGCAACATGTATTGTGTTGGTAGGGGTGAATAAAACACCAGAGTATGGTGCCATGAATCCTTGTCTACATCCCATTTTCTTGCTTTTATTGTTATACATAAAGCAAATAAAACTATATCACTTGCAATTAGTTACTGTTGATACACTGCTTTATTTGACAATGTTGCTAATCCTCATTAGATGGAGAGTAAGCAGTTTTTAAGTATTTTTACTGGGACCTGTCTTCTAGGCAGATATTTTTCACCAGAGAAGCAATTTTATGGCACATTTTTACTTGATTGCCAAAGTAATTTAATCCAATTTAAGTTGCTGGAGAAACATGAGAGCAAATGTTATGTTTTATGTTTTGTCCATGCCAAAGAAACTATGTGTCCCCTTTATTGTTGGAATAAATGGTGCAAACTTTCAAATTAAACTCAATGAAAAGTTGGGCTAAGAGCCAGAGAGCAGATGACTATTTTTTTTTCTTTTATTTAATATTGGTTGTAAACCCATACCGTCTTTACCATCCTTCTGTCTAAACAGGAAGACTTAAAATCTCCAAGATCCTATTATAAGGTTGAAAAAAATTTAAAAACCAATAAACAAGTTTATTTTCTTAAATGAAAAAGAATATTTAGGAAATAAAAAATGTTTTAACTTTTACAACATAGTAATATCTCTCTCTCTCTCTCTATATATATATATATATATATATATATATATATATATATATATGTGTGTGTGCGGGTGGGTGTGTGTATCTGTGTACAATATCTCTGCATGTGTCACTGTGACACACTAAAAAACATTCATAAATAATAAACAAAGTGGATAAATAGCATGGTAAATATGAAATATTGATGTGGATTTGGCAGGTGAAGCATGTGATGTCCTTATTAGGAGTGTCACCATGTCTCCATATGTGCCTGACGCTAAAAATGTAGGGATCTTTTTTTAAAAAAAAGTAAATCTGATAAATCACTTCTTACAAGATGTGATTATAATAAAAGGCATGGCTGTAAAAATGCAGTGATCAAACTTGAAGTGAGGCAGTTTTAGATGTCAAACTGACAACATCCATAAGGCTTGTGACTGGGAGGAATAATTTGCATCTCCTGTGTTGGGACTTTTGTGCGTGCGTGTGTGTGGAGCCTTTTAAATATATAATGTAGGTTCTTTATTTTTCTTTGCTCATCTTCCTTATACCCTTTGACTTTACCCATCAGCTTTTATTGACTTGCATTCACCCTCTGGACTTAATAAAAGAAAAGAGCTGATAGGCAGAATCATGATCATGTCAAGAGGCTTGCATGGGATGATACACATTGACAGGAAATTGATCAGCTTCAAAATGGTATCTATTTGAGGTGTTATTTGAAAATGGAAACTGCAGAGGTTGAGCTGCAGTATTTACATATCATCATCCATTTGTGAACATAAAAGTTGATGTGAATGAATGGCGACAACAACCTTGCTTTCTTATTTATGCTATATCTTTTGAAAAGACTTGACCCCCACTTAGCTTTCCGCAATCACTCAGCTGAACAGTTTCAAATGCACAGCTTTGAGCCTGAGGGGTTGTGGCTCACATACAGTGAAGCTCAAATAAAAATGATCAAGGAGGCCAGTGCTCAGTTCTCCACTAAGCAGAGCTTAACATATACAGCACTGCGCAGTGGATTTCATGCCCCGCAATTTCTCCTATGGTGTATTCCTCATTGGGAAGAGTGCCTGGTTTTAAACAGGAGTTAAGCTCTGCTTGTTATTTTGTTTGTGTAAGGGGCAAGCAGCTGCAAGGCTTGACACAAAATGGCGTAATAAAGACAGATGTGGGAGCACAGCAGGAGATGGTAGACAAACCCTGCAGCCAGAGTATGTGGTATTACCACCAGAGCAACAGACAGCTAAGCCACAGGAGGACTGAGAGCCATGTTTGAAATCTCTTGTGGATGGCTGTTGAAGCAATAATATAATAAGTGTCACAGCATGAAGCTTTTCTTCAGTGTTAGATCGTTGAGCTCTAAAGTGTTAGCAAAAATAAATAAATCAATAAGTAAAAACACCATCTTCCTACCATATAATCAATGTGAAATCATGACAGAAGCATCATTAATGGAGACATTTATATCCAATTATAATATATTTTTTTCAGTAATAGAATATTAAATTTTTTGTTCACTTGGCATAAACTAGTCCTCGCAGGGGGAAGACAAAATGCATGCTGTGCACTGTCCAGTCTTATGTGTAGCAGACTGCCAGGGCATCAGGGCAATAATGTGGTCTTTATGCAGCCTATTTAACTACTCCATTTGACTGCCAACTTGAAAACAGTTCAATGGAGCTAAATACACAAATTCAAACCAAAATAATATCAATCTTTATCAGGAATATGCAACAACTGTAAATGAAGGGATTCTTTAGAGAAAAAAATAGAATAATAGTGTGATAATCATGTGGTTTTAACATGGCATCATCACATTGGCAACAGTTTATGGAGTAAGGTGCTTTCAGTAGATGAGGGGTACACACTCACCTGATCTAACTGCTCATCTGTTTATTTGTTAGCTCACGGTGAGACGTTTCCTGCAAATCTCTCATTTTGGGTAAATATGAATGTTTCTGATCATATTATTTCCATTTTGACAGCTCGCTCGGTTAAAAGAATAATTGTGTGGTTAATGATTGTTTATTTAGACGGGTTAAAATCATTAGTATTCAGTGCAGTCTCACACCAGAAAATGTGAAATAGCTGCAGTGGTTCACAGCATAAAATGCCAAAAGCTTCACAATGAAGCCTTCAAAAAGGTAAATTATTACAAATCCTGGACTGCAAAATCTGTATTTATGAGTTTCTGCATTTTAGTTGTTTTTTTTTTCAATGACCTGTCATGCATGCTCAAAACTGTTAAATTACATTTTCAGAGTTCTGTTGGATGCAACTTTTTTACAAAATGTATTTCAGTTGCCGAAATCTGTCAGGTGATTAGGAACTTCACTATAAAAGATTAGTATATTATGGTCACCACAAGTAAATGGCAACCATGAAGGAAAGCTGCCATAGCCAAAAACCTTCAATGGGTGTAAAAGTATTGAGAAGTCAGCTCAATAGCAAGAAAAAGGTCTGGAGCATTAATAGCTTTTCCCTGCCAGTAATCAGATACCCTGTAGGGATAATAAGCTGGCCAAAGGAGGAAGTTCAGACCACAGATGTTAAAACACAGAAGCTGTTCATCATGCATGCAGGACTCCACCCCAAGTCCAGTCCATATGCTAAGGGCAAAGTGGGAGACCATGGACGAGTGAAGTCCACTATCTAATGGACATCAAAAGTCCATGGATACTTTGTGAAGATGGCCCCAATGGATCAAGCACTCAGTGAATGTCTCAGGCACTAGAACCTGGATGAGAACAAACTTGATGTATCAACATGAGAGGAAAAGCTCCTGTATGGGTTGTACCATCAACAGATTGGTCAACCGACTTGGTCAATATGAACAAGTCCTACCAGTGGGTTGAGAGTGCTGGACTGAAGGACAGCACAGAGTCGCTAATTATGGCAGCAAAGGAGCAAGCCAAGCAAGTAACATCGAGGCTCATGTCTACTAAACCAGGCAGGACTCCAGGTGCAGACTTGACAAAGTCTGGGGCGTTTCTAAAGCTTGCTTACGCACAAAACAGGCCTTAAAATAGAATAAGTACTTCTCTGTGCAAAGTTTCAGCTTTCTGTGCAATCACTATATATGTGTATATAT